>SNQJ01S0126511.1:0-18935 GCA_010110895.2 Picea sitchensis
ACTTGTAAGGTATGGCCGCCATAATATACACTGCGGATCCATAATTGTATTGAAAAAAGGGTATAGCCACCGAAGATACAATGTGGATCTATACTTTGATGACTCGGACTGATCATAGCCACGAAAGATACACAGTGGATCTACGAGATTACAAGACATAGCCACGACCAATACAAAGTGGATATATGTAACAGTGTATGTGTTTCTTGTCCAAAAAACTCCTTCGTAACCTGGGCAAAGCATATATCAAAGTGATTACTCAACCCGGGGTCTTCTTACCAATCCCAGTGTGATACGATTCTAACCATGCGAATAGATGTCTTGACCTCGAACATGGCATAAACCACTTGATTACCAGTCAATGAGGTTTCTATCATTTTTTGTCATCTATATAATACCAATAGATTTGCAGATCTCCTAAGACTCAGGGTTTCTAGCTTACTTTATATTATTTTTCTTTGATTTAGATACAACCACTAGATTTGTAGATCTACTCGTACTTATTGCAAGCAAAAAAATGGGCTTGAATACTGCAAGATTTTTAGGGTATTATGAATTTATCATGGATCAAAGTTCCATGCATTTAGAAACCTTATTCTAGGTGGTTTTCCCCATTTAAACCAATAGTACAGGAAATTTAAAACCAATAGATTTGTAGATCTAGTGGCACTTGTTACAAGAAAAAATGGGCTTGAATTCAACGGTTGCATTTCAAGGTAGTAGTCTGTGAGCGGAAGTTTCATGCATTTCAGATCCTTACCCGAGGAGTTTTGCCCCATTTTAAACCAACAAAGATTCTCCAAAAATAGATGAGAGATTTTGATTGGCCAAAAATTTAAGATATGACCAATGGAGGGACATGCTTGAAAGGTAACTCTAGAGGGAAGATTGCTCCCAAATGAGCCCACTCCTATAACAAAATATAAAATAAAATAATAAAATTTTGATTAAAAAAAATGGAAAATCAAATCCAAATAATTATGGGTTGAGTAGGCAAGTGGTGGCCAATGTGCCTCCCTATGACTTCAGGAAAATGAAAATCACAAAATGTGTATCCAACCCTTTTCTAGCTCATTCTTCTTTCCAAAGATTTGTTTTTTCCATAAGGTTTTGTGGGAGGTCAGGTGCCTGCGTGGTTCCATGGCTACCATGAAGGGATTAGAAATGGATGTTAGGACGAATCTTCCTCTACTTGGCTCCTTGCTTTCTACAAATGACCATTTTGGTGGAGAGATGAAGGCTAACGACTTGGTGTAAGTGCACGGTCTGCAAGTAATGGTGTGACCATTTTTTTGTTTTGGTTTTCTTCAATGCATGTTGGCGGTGCGTCATTTTTTGTTTTTGGTTTTATTCAATGTTGGTTTGTTGGTTGGGGAGGTTCAACTTCCACCTGGTATGAGGATTCAGATGCGATGTTTTAGCAATATCATGGAGGTATAAGAGGGCTTGTCCTGTTTAAGAGCTGTACAACTTCTTACCAGTGACCGAGGTTAATTTTCTTGCATGGTCGGGTTGTGGTGACGTGTCGGTTTCCTGGCCTCCTTCCTTTGGGCGCTTGCCATAATTTTCCAAGTGATGCACATATCCCTTCTTTATTAGTTATTATAAAATCCACAAACGCATGGTTGGTCAATGCATAAATGTTTAGGCTGGTCCAAAAAAACAAAACTTGAACATAAAATGAAACCCATTGTTTTATATGGCACGATTACTAGTTTTAGCGTTACTCGGACTTCGTGGGGCTAGTAAATATTAAATGGTTTCTTTCCACATTCACAACTCTACACTATGTAATAAAACCTTAATATTTGTTAATCACTTAGAGGTGACAATCATCTAACCACTATAGTAAATTTTAAAATATGATCAAGTAAAGAAAAAATAAACATGTAAACAAATTCCTTTATAATAGTGAGAAGTTGGTGGGTTGAAATCACAACCATTGATTTATTGAACCACTAAGAATAATACATCAATATTTAATCTTAATAGATACAAAGCCAGTTAAACAATAAAACCGATATTGCCATTATCAATGGGGTGTAAGCCTTTGTGGGTAATAACTATATCTAGGCAGGGAAAAGTTACATAGTATGTATGGTCTACTTGGATGCATTTATTGTTTGTAAAACATGCCATTGAAGTTGTTAGATATATCTTCCATTCGATTGTGTATTTCATTGAGTGTACAGTCTCTCTTGTTTGTTGTCATAGATATTATTCACAATTGTCATGTTGTTTTAATTCAATCTATGGATATTCAGAATTGTGATGTTTTTTTAATAGAATAGGATTTATACTGGAGACCTAGATGCCTAGCACGGAAGTGCAGTTCACTAGTGGATGAATTTGTTTCCGTATCTTCTCCTTTGGTCTCCACCATTTTCCTTTGGAGGTTACCAACTTCTCATAAACCTTCTCAAATTCCGGAGTATTGCACAGCCTACTCTCCTTATCTGCGGAAGCTTTTTGCACTGCATGAGTCAATCCATCAATGTTGAGCCTCCTATCTTCCATAAGTTTTGTAATAAATTGTGTGAACACTCTGATTCAAAGGTGTCCATGAACACTCTGATTTTGTGAATTCTGTCTTCTTTATCTTTATCTTTATCATGATTCATGGGATGCGACCCTTTTTTCACGGTGATGATAAAGGAATCAGTGATAGGAGATGCGTGAACACAAACTCCTCCGATATGAAATACTTGTTGCCTACCTTTGAATGATCATTTTCCGAAAGCGAGTCTTACGCCCGAAGTAGTCATGGCCGAGGTTGAAGGCGATTAGGAAAATCATGAATGATTGGCCCGGCTCTGAGAGTGAATTATGAAACGACAGACTTTTCCATACCAGTTGTCGGTGGAGTGTATTTTCCTTTTGTTGTTGATGTGCAGCTATTGAAGACTAGCGTATCTATTCCTCCTCCTCTATTATAGTCTCAAATTGTTGTCCTTTTTGTTGCCATCTACAACACATATGCTAGCCTCTCTGAAGCTTCTTGGCGGGGAATATTTCAATTCTCCAATGACGGTCACATCCTATGATATTCCTCTTTTGGCGATGGAGTATTTAACTTCTCATCATCTTCATTCATGTGGATTGAAATTCCACATGAATCTTCATATGGATGAGGCCTTTCTTCCACCTCTTTTCCATCTATTAACAACCCTTGCTGACATGAACTCTCACCTAAGCTCATCTCTTCTCCCTTTCCACACGGAAAATTGGGATGTCTCCTCTCACCTCCTAGAAGTTTATGAGATCAACAATTGATCTCTTCGAACTCCACCTACAATCTATGAGACCCACCGCGGGATCTCTTTCGTCATGGTGAGGTTATCCAACATGCCTCATCACCTTTCTAACTTTTTGTTACTACCTTGGCTGCTTGACTTATGAACAAGCCACTTTTCTTTCCTTTTCAAAGGCCATTCCCTTTGTCCAACATACCTTTTTCCTCAGTTTGTTGCATCCTCAATACTAGATTCTCCATCTATACTCTTATTTCACTGAGCTCCTTGTTGATTTAAGATTTTGTCATCTTCAGGAAGTCTTCTCTTTGACTGCGCTCATGGTATTCAATAGCCATATCTCTTCACAATCAACCCACCTAGTTGTTTACCATCGTTGCACACCTTGCAATGATTTCCACAGAGAATCACACTTTGTCTCCCTTCTTTGAAAAAATCGGGGCGGCTCTTTGATACAACTTTCACGGCACAGACCCCCTCTCCTTCTCTTCTCTCCTATGGGGATGCTTGACCTCCCTATCTAGGATCGTTCAATCCTTGATTCGGATTGACTCTTCAGTTCTTTGTTGGAACCCAATTCAATTTTCATAAGTCCCTCTTTCTCGAAAGTGCAGGTCCTATAGAGCCTAATTGTCTCCTTGATCCCAGAAGAAGTTAACAATGAGTTCGATCTTTGTGATAGGCTATATATCCGATAATCGGTGTTTCCCAGACGCTCAAATTGGAGAACACCAATCAGTTAATGAGGATCAATGGTCCCCATCACTTCATTAGATCAACAGACCGAAATGCTTCGGGCTTGAGGAGCCTTGACTTCACCAACTCTGATTTCCTCTGAAGGAATCCTCCTGCGAAGTCTGTGGATTCATCCAATGTGTCCCTTCCAGTGGCCGGTCCGGATTCCTCAGCTCTGCCAGCGACCAGCGAAGATTTCCACTAACTGCGATATTTTGTAACTCTATCTCCTAGATCTTCTGACCTTTTCTCGACTTGTCCCTCTAGAAGATGGATGATCCCACCTGAATTCGGAACTTTGACACTTCGCTTCCCCATTCTCGTCAATATCTAGACTTTGGTTTTCTCTCAATATTGAGAAAATATCCTAGGTATCAAAGCTTGCATCCTTCGATATTCTTCCTGTGAAACCGACTTTTGGGTCTCAACAGTGCTTTCCCTCCTAAACTTGTAAGGAGAATTTTTTTTTCCCTTCAGTGCACTCCCTACGCTAGGTTGAGCCTTCATGCCCATTCTCTCAACACTTATATTAGTGTTGGCCTAGTTTTCTCACAACATAACCATTCTTGAGATATACTTTCTCTCTCATAAGAACAAAATATCTTTGAAGACAGCCAAAATTTCCGTAATGTCAAGCTGGAACTATGAATCATCTCTAGATAATAGACAATAATATCTCTATTTAGGAAAAACACAACCCCTTACATATTTTGTGCATCCCCCTTAAGTCTATTGGAGCGTGGAAATCATAGTAAAGTTGTGAGCTCTTCCTCAATCTTGACCATAAAAATTCGGGTTGTTACAAAAATAATTGTATTTGTTGTGGAAGTCTTCAAGGATTTGAGGATGCACATGTGATCTATTCAAGTCCTTATGTGAAATACAAATTGGGTTGGAACATGAAGTAGATCCTTGGTTCACACATGCATTGAAACTTAGTGTCATTCAATGCTGACTTATGGTGTAAATCTAGTTTGAAAAATCTTAGAGCTCCAAAAAAGATGTTACATAAAATTATTTGGGGGGTATGCCCTGAGGGAAACTAGATCCGCTTCCCAATGATATCCTTCAAAGTTTCTATATCAATCGTTGCTAGGTTTTTCAACCAGAGCTTGTTCTTATTGAATCATAACTAAATTATATTTCTTTATCTCTCCATGTACATGAACAAGGGACATCACGAAACCATAGATCGGACCCATCATTTCCTTGAGGAAGGGTATTCTCCTTCTCCTCCAACTCCATCTCTAGTTCAATGTCCACATCCTCTTCTTTTGGAAACTTAGAGGATTGTTGGTCTCCATCGAGTATTATGGGGTTGACTTGGGTTCCCGTTGAGTTAGTGGACACTTCAACCTATTTCCTTTTCCAACAGCCTCATCTAGCTTGAGCTTGATGATCTTTATGCTAAATACTAGCGATACATCATGATGCACCTTCAAATATTCTTATCCTGTGGATAATCTCCTATCCTCCTCCTTATTTGTCTCCAAGGCTTGAACCACAAGACTCTTTATCAACTACTACCTCTCTAATGTTCTGAAGAATTTGGTATCTTGAGTGATGGATTAAATTGGTTCCATCAACCCCTGAATATGCTACATAAGTTTTCATGAAGAATAATTCTTCACTTGACCTAACTTTCACCTCAAAGCCTCCACTTCTTGTTTCTCGACTTCAACACAATTCTCCGGCCGCTCTCACTTCCCTTGTGTCATTTTTTTCTTTGTTCAATGGGGGAGAAAATGAGGAAGAAGCCCCTCCTTTCCTTTAACAAATCATTATATTATTGCATATAAAATTAATTTTCCATTTTATATAATTTAAATAAATTATATGTTATATGTTTTTAATATAAAAAAACTATATTTATAACCTGAAAGTTAATTGCCTAGACCAAAAAGCTAGATTTACTAAAATAAATCATTTATAGTATGGTATCCTTATATTTAAATCCACTTTTAAGTCATTATCCACAATATAAGTTAGGGAACCATTTTTTTATTTAAAGAGTTATTTACATTTCATAAAATCATAAAAGTGTTTTATGACTTTTTCCTCTTAAAACTATGGAGAAAAGAAAATAAATTTAAAGAAAATGAAAACCCTAAAGGTATTGGATTTAAAATTATTATGGTCAAATAATAATATTTTATTACCATGACCATATCAAATGTAATATATTTTCTTATAAATTCAAGTGGTGGCCTCCATTTCTCATATCCATCCATAATGATCGCAAAATTTGGCTACAACTTTGGCCACATTCACCATGGCTTTCAGTCAAAAAATGAGAGGAGTCAAGTCAAGCCAAGCCAACCCTTCCAAGGAGGAGGCCAAGGAGACCGTTTTATTCAAGGATATGAAAGGTGTTGTAAACAATTTATATTTGGTAATGGAATACTTAATCTTTCTTTGGTAAGATTTGTTGTTGTAATTTCTTTATTTTGTTGTAGTTATTTTCTTTTCACATGAAAATCATAAGCATGAAGATGAATATTTCCATTTAAAGTTAGGGTTTTCTAGCTTTGTTTCTATCATTTTTTAGCCAGTCTAGATAAGACCAATAGATTTCTTAGGATCTCCCTAGGTTCTTCGAGTTCAAGCTTAGTTTTTTATTATTTTTCTGTGATCTAGATGCAACCACTAGATTTGTAGATCTACTCGTACTTATTGCAAGCAAAAAAATGGGCTTCAATTCAACCAGATTTTCAGGGTAGTCTAAGTTTAGCACGGATCAAATATCACTTTATTAGTTATTAGAAATCCACAATGGTTGGTGAATGCATAAATATTTAGGCTGGTCCAAAGCAAACTTGAACATAAAAGGAAACCCATTGTTTTATATGGCACGATTACCATCTTTTGAATTACTCAGACTCATAAATTGGTAAATATTAAATGGTTTCTTTCCACATTCACAACTCTACACTATGTAATAAAACCTTAATATTTGTTAATCCCTCAGAGGTGA
Source organism: Picea sitchensis (assembly GCA_010110895.2). Lineage (NCBI taxonomy): Eukaryota > Viridiplantae > Streptophyta > Pinopsida > Pinales > Pinaceae > Picea > Picea sitchensis. The sequence continues at coordinate 6,961 of SNQJ01S0126511.1, forward strand.
CAATCATCTAGACACTAGTAAATTTTTAAAATGTGATGAATTAAAAAGTAAAAAATAAACATGAAAAATGCCTTGCCATGTGTTGAAATTTGGTGGTTTGAAATCACAACTTCATTGTGTGATTTATTGGGATGACTAAGAATAATACATCAATATTTAATCTTGTCCATACAAAGCCAGTTAAACTAGCCAAAACCCCTATTCAAATGACATTATCTCATTGGTGTAAAACAGCACAATGAATAACTATATCTAGACAGGGAAAGGTTACATAGTATGTATGGTCTACCTGGATGAATTTATGTTTTGTAAAACATGCCATTGAAGTTGTTAGATATATCTTCCATTCGGTTGTGTATTTCATTGAGCATACAATCTCTCTTGTTTTTCATAGATATTATTGAGAATTGTCATGTTTTTTTAATTCAATCTATGGATATTGAGAATTGTCATGTTTTTTTTTGATAGAATAGGATTTATACCGGAGACCTAGATGCCTAGCGCGGAAGTTTACTGTCCATTACCAAATCCTGCAAGTGCGCTAACTAGTGGATGAATTTGTTTCCGTATCTTCTCCATCTGTCTCAACCATTTTCCTTTGGAGTTTACCAACTTCTCATAAGACTTCTCAAATTATGGAGTATTTCATAGAAAACTCTCCTTATCTGTGGAAGCTTTATGCACTGCATGTGCCCATCCATCATCGTTGAGCCTACTATCTTCCATAAGTTTTGTAATAAATTCTATGAACCTCTGATTCAAAGGTCATGACCTCTGATTCTGGAATTATATGCTTTATCTTGAACATCTTGGAGAGAGCAGACCCACGTTTGATTCTACCGAGAGAAGCTGATATGCTCATAGGATTGGGACCTTTTTTTTCATGGTGGTGATATAAAGGAATCCAGTGATAGGAGAGATAATGTAGACCTGGAAAACTCCTCCGACATAAGGAAATACTTGTTTCCTACCTTTAGATGGTCATTTTCCGAAAGGACTGGAGTCTTCTGCCCGAAGTAGTTAGAGTGGCAGGTTAGATGTTGAGAGAATTCGTGGATGATTTTGCCTGCTCTGAGTGATTTATGAAACATTTGAACTTTGCCATCTAAGTTAACCCGAATTTGGATGGTTTTTTTTTGATGTGAAATACTATTGAAGAATCACCATATCTTTCCTTCCCTTATTATCAAATATGTAATGGAAATACAAGGATTGTGGAAAAATTAAAATTGTGAAAATCGTTGTATTTCCATTACATATTTGATAATAATGGAAAAAAAATATATGGGAAATTCTTTCATGTGGTTGCACATAAACAAAGAGGACAAAACTATCCAGTTGGTTCACTCATAGGGAAACATTTAAATCCTTCATAACCAACTAAATTTTCCACAAATCCCCTCATAATTTAATCTCTCACTCTTTCTACATCGCACATAATACTCCGGAACCAAATATATATATATCATAGGAAAACCTTAGAATAAGTACTCAGCACCTTGAAAAGGAGATATTAGGATAATGGGATCCTCGATGGGAACCTCACTTATGCCCACATAGAAATGTACCAATTACAAGATGATTCCAAGCGAAAATGTCTCCTTGGTACTTGGAGCTGGGAGGTATGGTAACTCATGGAATACAGATGACATAAATAAAATAACATTCCCCAGATGTAATATACTGATGGGGAGTGGCAGGAGCCTGTGGGAGCTTAACATGCCCTCCCAGTACAAGTGTCTCCAAATGGCAGTGTTTCTGGATGCTTCTATATAAAGACTCATCTTCCCAAGTGGAATCTTTAACCATTGGTTCCTCCATTTAATGAGATACTAAAATGGATCTATTCCTCAAATAATGAATTATTGTGTCAATGATATCTTCAAGATCCAATATAATTTTTCCTTCCACGTCAAGTTATGGAAATATATCTTGAACTGGGATCTTGTCACCTATATAACCTTCTTTAAGCATGGAAACAGGAAAATTGGTTGTATGCATGAAGATCGAGGCAACTCAATTTGTATGCCATAGTACTGAAATCTTTAGAAACACCTTATAAGGGCCATAAGAGTACTTTGGTGATAATTTATTATCCCTTTTTCTTACTTGAGGGACATCTATTTATATAGTTTGTATTCTTAAAAACACCCAATCCCTACGCACCTACGAAACTTATTTCCTCGATGTTGATCTTCTTGTTGTTTACGGTGTGATTTTGTGTCATGGTTGGGTTGTCCTTTAATATTTTGAGAACTTGTTGATGTTCGATGTGATATTCGATTCTTGAACCTTAGATTTTTCTTTTAGAGAATAGAGTGATGATGGAAGGAGGGTGTTAATTATCCATGAGGTTCAAATGGTGTCATTTTTTTGTTGCATTATGAAATGAAGTGTTATACAGCAACCACACTTAGGGTAACCATTTGAACCATTGTGTGTTTGTTTATCAGAGGAGACAACAAAGAAGCGAATTAGCCTTCTAGGACATTTGTTCACTTTCTCTCGGTTTTGTCCATCCATTGGGGAAGGAATGGGGATGAGCTATGGGCAATTGAGTACCCAACAGAAAGAGCCAGACATTATGTCCAAAATGTCTGAGTGAGAGATGGGATCTACTGTCACTTACAATCTTTGGGATCATGTAGATTTTGAACTATGTCCATGAATGCGGTGGAAAGCTGTAATAGCTGAAGGTTAGAGAGTTACTGCACAAGGTATGCGTGTACTTTGTCGATCTATCAACAATCACCATAATGACACTCTTTCCTTAGGACCGGTAACTTGTGATGGAAATCATTGAAACCTCCTCCCAACATTGACTTGGGATGAATAGTTTGTAAGACCTAGGATCAATTGTTTCCACCTGCTTATTTGTTGGCAAACCTAACGATACGCCACAAACCTTTGAACATCCATTTTAAGGACATCCCAAAAGTCCTTCTGACTCTATGGTGGAGTTTTCAAAATTCTGGAGGTGCCCACTCCCTCTTGGGGAGATGTGCAAAATTCAATAATACCTTTTGTTTTAGTTGGGAGTTCTTACATAAATATAAGCGTCTTTGTACCATATTGGATGTTTTCCATGAAATTATCGTCTGCTTTGGAATTACCTTACCCAACCTTGAATGAGAGTCCACACTTTTGTCATTCTTCCATTAGGTATCTTGCTTCTATTATCCAATGGGGTTAGATGATCAAGATAGCACAAAGAAAAAGTGTGGAATTTTCAATGGAACAGAATTGGTCAAGAATAGGAGCTTTTCGCATCACCTGTAAGTTGTTCAAAATATTTAGTTTCCTCGAGGTCCATGAAAATGCATTCTTCTTAGTTAATAATTATTAGTTGAGGTGTTGTTATTCTTCCATAGTGCGAAACAAACTTGCGGTAGTAACAAATTGTGGTAGTAACTTGTCAAACCCAAAAATCCTCAAAGATTATTCAATGTTTTGGGAATCATCGAGGAGTCCATCGACGCATAACCTTTTAGGGTTTACCGTGTGCCTTCATGAGTCTGTGTAGTGACCCAAATGCTCTACCTCCTTCACTCCAAAAGAAACATGCATGGTTTGGCATATAGTGTTTTCTCCTTTAGTAGTTAGCAGCACCTTGTCAACATGTTACACATGATCCTCCCAAGAATTTCTATAGATTTGTATATCATCAAAAATGATAACACAAATTTTTGAAGGAAGAGCTTGAAAATGGAATTCATCTACCCACTTAAGGATAATCAAAGGTGCATTTATGGGCCAAGACATGACCAAAATTCATAATGGCCTTTAAGGTTCAGAATGTTGTTTTTGGAATATCTTCTTCTTCCTTCATCAATGATACCCTTGAAGATCCAATTTTGTGAAATAGATTACTCCATGTAGTTCATCTAACAATTCATCAATGGCCGGAAACTTATCTTTAATAGTGATCTTTTTTGAGCTCTCTATAATCACGGACACATACACCATGAGCTATCTTTCTTAGATACCATTACCTTTAGTGCTTGAGTAGAACTATATTAAGGTCTAATAATGCTAGCTTCTAACATTTCTTCAAGCATGCACTCAATTTCACTCTTACGGGCATAAGGGTATCTATGAATTTGGTGATGTTGGGGCTACTCGAATTAGGTGAATTTCATGATAATGATTTTGAGTGGGTGGAAGACCTTTTCGAATATCTTCAAATACTTTGGAATGCTATCAATGATCCATAGAAGTCATGAGGAATGGGTAGCTTAGATGTTTGAACATCTAGTGGGAATAGTTGTGCAATAGCGGCTTTGATTCCCATTTTTTCAATAATTTTGTGTCATGCCATTAGAGCTTATCACCTTATCGAGGTTCCACCGTGATGTCTCTTACTTAACTCAATTTCTTTCCTTTCAATGAAAATTTCGCGAAAAGTTATTGAAAATTAAAAGCCATTGTTCCTAATGATTGTAACCATTGGATTACATTAGTACAACATCAACACCACCATGAATTTATAACAATCATTGGACTATTTATTACATAATACCCCATAGTATTGATCTTATTTCATTTTTCCTAAGGGGTGATGATGGTTCACTCCATCGCAATTACTTGGAAAGCTATGGTTGTATATACAAAACAGTGAGCTTTAACATTTATAGTGAATGAAATTATAGTGCTCTATAATCAATTGAGATGATTACCTTTTTCTTTTGATGTATCCTTAGATCTTGATGGTTTGAGGGAGTGCTAATTCCATCGATGCATTACATGATATCACAGGGAGTCCAAGCTCTTTAGACAGAAAGAAATTGCTTCCCTCACGTTTCATGTTGACATGGTTCTTTTCTTGTTCTTCTTCCTCTGAAATCACAATGTAGAATAATTTATTCTCACCACCTATGTCCCTTACACGTTTCTTTACTAAATCAGAGACCATGGCAGGATTATGGAGGATTACTTGGTGTAGGATTCAGGTTTTGGGTAACTTATATTTGGCCAAATTATCACTTTTAGTTTTAGCCCTTCTGTATGCCTGATTTTTGAGGGTGGTTCTACTAGACAATATTTGATACATTTGTATCTCAAAGTTCCGGACATACGGGTGCAGGAGGAAATGTTATTTTTATCGGATTATCGATATTTCTTCTCTACAATTTTCGGTATGTTCAAAGGTGGATGTGCCAAGTGGAATTACGATAACTTCCCCACAACTTGTTGATTTTTCCCTTTCAGGAGAATGTCCTTGTATAGCATGGCCCGCACCAAATAATTGATATAAATTCTGAAACTTGTACCCGAAATACTCTGGTATTCACTATGAAATGAAACCAATCTCACTCGATTTGGATACAATAGGAAAAAGTTATGATTTTTTCATTGGAACACCTTCTTGAGACTATGATCAAAATAGGACTAGTTAGATAGTATCTTCCATAGGATTATCTACAAATGTGAGCGACCAGAGATGAAATTTTTACCACAGATACCTTACTATTTACTACATCTGGGGTCATGTGTATCTCAACAATATTGTAGGCAACAATTGCACGCTTTCCTTTTGGAAAAAACTATACAATTGGTTCACTCAAATGGGAATGTTCAAATCCTTCATAACCAGCGAAATTGTCCACAAATTCCCTCATAATTTAGTCTCTCACTCTCACTCCTTCTACATCGCACAGAATACTCCAACACTTTAGACAAATGACCAATTAAAGGTAAGTAACACACATATTTTTTTATGGTAGGGTAGTTTTAGTTATGTGTGATAGCTGTGTTGGCTTCCTTTATATTGCCACCATCCAAAGGGTCCCAGTGCTATGATCTTATTAGCCTCTCTTCACAGAATCCTTGGTATGACATGTGGTTATGTTATAAGCAATAAACATGAGTTTAGTCTAGGGTTTAATACTAGTGACTATATACAACTCAATATCTTTACTGTACACTTCATCACAAAAATACTACTCTATACCTTGAAAACATTATTTTTCCAATGTGACCTATAAATATAATATTATTAAATTTTAAATGGCAAAGTTAAACTTAAATTTTTCCTATTAAATTTTTTGATGATAAGCTTGTTTTTTTGTAATATATAAAAATTGATAAACTCTTTCTTCTCTAGGATAATAGAAAATAAAATAAAGTTACTTGGCGTCAATCCTTAGGAACACCGCTAATACACCAACCCTTAACATGATTTGATTTTTTGTCCCAGCGGGTTTTGAACCGGTGACTTAACATCCGCGGAACATAACAACATACTCCATGAGTGTCTTAACAACATACTCCATCCTTTGATTATCCTACCCATGGGGACATAGGAAAATATTGTTGTCTACCTTTAGAATTCATCCATTTTTCCTAAAAGCGTGCCCGTGTGCAGTAGTTAGACTAGCAGAGACTAAATGATGAGAGAGAATTTGTGAACGATTTGGCCAAGCGGCTGCGAGTTAGTTCACGAACAAGAATGAGAATAATGGCACAATTTACAAAGATGTTTGAATTTTATATAAATATTAATTTTAAAAATATGTTAAAATTTTATATATGTGCACAATTTTCTTTCTCATTTTATAGTCGAATCTTTCAATATCTTTGAAACTCATTTTCTATGTTTTGAGAGAAACTTTCCTAATTGGTTGAGCTTGAGAGTTTTTTTTTGGGGAGCTTCAATATCAAGAAAATGGGAAAAATAGGAACTTGGGAACTAATTTCCAAAATAAATAGTTTTAAATTAAAATTGTATAAAATTAAAATGGAAATATTTCTATTCCGTTATTACATATACATTATTTATTACAAATATTTGCATTATATTTATTTAAAATATAAATATAAAACACAGACTAAACTAAACTAATTATTATTTTAAAAATTATAAGTAAAACTTTTAGTAAAATTCACTTTAGTTATTGTTGTGGATATGAAAAACTTTTAATGAGTATGATTTTTTTTGTATTTTCATATTACAAGAATAGTATTATTTATCTTTTTTCAATGAACAAGAATAATGCTTCCAATTTACAAAGATGTTTGAATTTTATATAAATAAGATTAATTTTAAAAATATGTTAAAATTTTATATATGTATTTTCAATTTGGTTTCTTATTTTATAGTCAAATCTTTATGGATATTGAAGTTTCAATATTGAATTAAATGTATTCATATAATTATTATTACAAATTAAATTATTAATTTGTATATTGTAGTTGTAATAGGAGCAATGTTATGGTGGATTAAAGTTGTTGTGATTGACCTTCAATTTTATTGAAACAAGATTTAAAATGTATCATTATCTTTTCATATCCATGTTCCCAAGGTTCCCAAGGTTCCCATCACTAAAACTGATGCAACATAATATATATGTTATTTGACTCATTAATATAATGCACAAAAAAAAATATTATAATTATCATATTTAACATATCATGTAAAAAATAAATTTGATTCAAAATTATGTATACTTATTTTTTATTAATTTATATTATCGTCTTTATCATTCAATTCAAAAAAAAACTATTCCACAAAATAATCTTATGAATATTTATTAATTGATATTTAAGTATTTCTTTTAACCTCTAATCTTAACTCAAAACTTTTGATTTATAAGTATATGTGATACATGATATTTGATATTTCTAACTATTACTTTGATGATATTTTTCCAACCATTTTAGCGCAGACCCTCCCCTATCCTTCACTTCTCTCCTCAAGGGCCGCTCGAACTCTGGGTCTAGGATCGTTCAATCGCTTGATTCAGATCGACTCTTCGGTTCCCTATTGGAACCCAATTGAATTTTCACAGGTCCCTCTTTCTCCAAAGTGCAAGTACTATCAAAATCACGGTTCTCTCCTTGCTCCCTTTGAAGAAGTTAACAACAGGTGCTATCTCTATGTTCTAGGTCCCTTCTCCCATGTGACCTCGGGCTTTTACCCTGGGCTAACACCTGAAAGGCACTTCAGGCTTCGGGCTTCGGCCTTTTCGCAACAACCAACTCCTATTTCCTTGAACTTTGAATCAACGAACACAACCGGTGTGAGGATGAATGTTCCCCGTCACTTCCTAAGATCAACAAACCTAAATGCTTCACGCTTCGGGAATCTTGACTTCACCAACTCCGCTTTCCTCCGAAGGACTCCTCCTCTGAAGTCCATGGATATCTACCACCTGTCCCTTCTAGATCCAATGGTCTGGATTCACTCCTCTCTTCGCGACTTTGTGAAGATTACCCTTTTATCTTGGCAAATCTTCCAGAACTCTATCTCCGAGATCTTCTGCCCAGTTCTCCACCTGTCTCTCTAGACGATGGATGACCCTACTTGATTTCGAAACTTCAACACTTCGCTGCATCATTCTCTCGTCAATATCTAAACTCTAATCTGACGATCCAGATTCCCCCTGCTGAGCTCTGGTTTTCTCTCGATATTAAGAAAATCACCTAGGTATCAAAGGTTGTGGCCTTCGATATTATTCCTTCCAATCTGACTGTTGGGTCTTGAAATATTTCCCTCCTGAATTTGTAAGGAGAAATTTATTTACCCTTTGGTGCACTCCCTATGCTTGGCTGAGCCTTCAAACGACTTCTCTCAACATTTATCTCAGTGTTGGCCTAGTGCGCTCCTTCCACAAGTCTTACTTATGGTTCTGAAATACTTCAAGTTTACTAGTGCGACTCCTATATTCTCTCAATGCACACTTGCAGATCTTCCTCCCCTAAGAGTGTTCAGTAACATTGGGTTTTCCTCAATTTTTCCAACACCCTAGAACGTGTTTGTTCTGTGCACATCTTGCACTTGCTCAATGCCCTCCTGGCAGAGTCCTACAGAGTGTTCAACAACTCTGTGAATGTCCTCCTTTGATAGTCCTCTCCTCAGAACTCGAAACAAAATTCCCCTTGTGCACACTTGCACCTACTCGATGTCCTCCTGGCAGAGCCTGACAAAATCTTCAACAATTCTTCTTTTCTTGCCTTCTCTGCATAGTTTCTCCTCCAAATTGTTTAGTAACCTTTAGGTTTCCCTCTGTCACGCCTCCTTGTGCTTAGCTTAAAGAACCCATAAATAATCCAACAACCTCACCAATAGAGGATTCTATATCTATCAATGTAGGTGAAAATATAACTCATACATCTACAACATAAACATACTTGTAAACACAATGACATTCATAAATAAACTTCCATCACACAAGAAACTACAAACAGGGAAATGTTTTCTTTTATATTGATATAAGAAGGTCAATTACAATATAGGAGTATAGACCATAATTGAGTCTCAGCTCTCAACTCTCCTCTCTATCAAGACAATCAACCCGAGCATCAACAACCTTTACTGGGAAAAAATACAAAGATTTATAGAAGAGCCGACCGATGAGATTTCTCTCCAAGATATGATAGTGGTGTCTAATCACCATTCAAAATGCCTATCTAATGAGGCAGATTGCAATGCGTGGAAATCTAGCACGAATCGGGTCTAGATCCTTCCTATCGTCAACCACTTAAGGTGACCTCATCTACAACGTATGTGAAGGAAGGACTTCTCTCTTCCAACCTAACAACATTCAATTTCTTTAGTTATATTTAAATTTTGAGGAAAAAATTAGATTGCTAGCACCTTTCACTTTCTTGAATGCGCACCAACGTGCTAGACATTTGGTGCATGTTGAGGTGGAGTGATCCTCCTGCATGATACTCCACTGCTATGAAAATTAACGATCTCCTTCTCATGAGATTTCTAGCTCTGTTGAAATCCTACTGGATCCCAAGCCTTCTCCTGGAGCTGTTCTCCTGCTACTCTATTTTGTTGCCGCTGATGTTGCTGCATCCCCGGTGCTTGTGCAAGTTTCCCTCTGTTCATCTTCTCCTTCCAGATAGACTATTTTGTTGACTTCACCATCAACCTCCTTAACTCTTCTATGAATTATTCCAACTGCTCTACTGTCAGGATTTCCTTATGGAGTCTGCTCGGTTGCAACTCCTCATGTTGGTCGATGAGTAGACCAACCTGGTCCTGTATGCTACCTTCATCTCCTATGACGTTGATTGGCCACTAATGTTGTAGATTATAGCACTGCAGGCTCCTTACCAAGTTGCTTCTCAACCATCTCCTCTGACAGATTATCTTCTTCCAGTTCCAACTGTACTAGTTGCATTCCAACTTCCTCCAGTTTTTCGCTATGCTAGCATGTTTGCTCTGGCTTGGCTATCCCTTTGCAGCCATCTTCTAGTTCTGGATTGTCCAACCAATCCTCCAACATCTTCAACTCCATCTCCCATTGATTTAGCAACTGAACTGGGTACTCCTCTTCCGTTGGGGTAGACTTCAATGTCTATTCCTCCTCCTCCATTACATTCTCAACTTGTTGTCCTTTCGTTGTTGCATATGCAACACATATACTAGCCTCTCCCTGGCATCTTCATAGGAATATTTCGATTCCTCCAATGACCAATACGCTCCTATGATCTTCCTCTTCTGTGATGGAAGTATTTAACTTTTCATCATCTTCATTCACGTGGCTTGAAATTCCACATGAATCTTTATATGGATGAGACCTTTCTTCCACCTCCTCTCCATCTGTCAACACCCCTTGCTGACATGAACTCTCAGTTGAGCTCATCTCTTCTCCCTTTCCCACTTGGAAAATTGGGATTTCTCCTCTTCCCTCCTGGTAGTTTATGAGATCAATTGATCTCTTATCATTTCCCACCTGACAATTTACGAGACCCCTGTGATATCCCTTTCTGTCAGCATTGAGGTAATCAGCATGCCTCAGCCACCTTTTTAACATATCTTGTTGGCTTTTGGTTAACAACTTCTGAACATGCCACTTCGATTTCCTCTTCAGAGACCATTCGTACCTTCAGTGTACCTTTTCCTCATGTTGTATCCTCAATACTATCTTCTCCATCTCAGCTCGTATTTCATTGAGTTCCTTGTTGATTTTTTATTTTCTCTTCTTCATTAATTCTTCTATTAGACATCGCTCATGGCCTTCAATAGCCATATCTCTTCACCTTCAACCCACCTGGTTATTTACCATCTGTTGCACACCTTGCAACAGTCTCCATGGAAAATCACACTATGTCCACCTTCACCTAAAAAGAATTCCAGGTTCTGATACCACTCTAGCACAGACCCCCCCCCTCTCCTTCTCTTCTCTCCTAGGGGGATGCTCAACCTCCCTATCTAGGATCGTTTAATCGATTGATTCGGATTGACTCTTTGGTTCCTTGTTGGAACCCAATTCAATTTTCACAGGTCCCACTTTCTCCAAAGTGCAGGTCTTATCAAACCCACGACTCTCTCCTTTCTCCCTTTGAATAAGTTAACAATGGGTGCTATCCCTCTGTGCTAGGCCCCTTATCCCATCTGACCTCTTTCTGTTCATCCTTTTCGCAACAACCAACTCCTATTTCCCCGAACTTCGAATTGGCGAACACAATTGGTGCGAGGATCAATGGTCCCCGTCACTTCATTAGATAAATGGCCCTAAATGCTTCGGGCTTCAAGAGTCCTGATTTCACGAACTATGCTTTCCTCCTAAGGAATCCTCCTCCGAAGTCTATGGACATATGTCATGTGTCCCTTCTAGATCCAGCAGTCTCAATTGACTACGCTCTTCGCGACTTCGCGAATATTTTCCTTTTCTCTTGGAAAATCTTTCGAAAATCTATCTCCCAGATATTCTGAACTTTTTGGTACCTGTCCCTCGAGACGATGGATGACCTCGCCTTCCTTCGGAACTTCAACACTTTGCTTCCCCATTCTCTTGTTAATATCTGGACTCTGATCTCATGGTCCAGGTTCCCCCTGCTGAGCTCCGATTTTCTCTCAATATTGAGAAAATCTCCTACGTATGAAAGGTTGCATCCTTTGATATTCTTCCTGTGAACCTGTCGTTTGGGTCTCAGCAGTGCTTTCCCTTGTGAACTTGTAAGGAGAAATTGTTTTACCCTTCGACGCACTCCCTGCGCTTGGTTGAGCCTTCAGATGA
>SNQJ01S0126512.1:0-26332 GCA_010110895.2 Picea sitchensis
GTTAGGAGGGGTGGAGGCATTTCCCACCATGTATCCTCCGAAACCTGAAGTCATGGGAGGAAGATGTTAGCTCATGCTCCCCTAGACGTGTGATGATGACTGTCAGTTGTCTTCTGGGGAAGCTTGGTCAAGATAGTGACACTTCCGCTTACAGGTTCTATTTGGAGTTAGGTCAATATAGTTGACACTCAAAGATAGTCCAGCAAAGGAAGGATAGGAATGGAAGATGGAAGTAAGTTAGGGAGGAAGGAAGAGTATAAATAGTTGAGAGTGTATGGAGATTTACCTTATCTTGGAACTTATTGTTTTCCTTCTGAAAAGAAAATGTATATATATATGAATATTCATAATTGTGTAACTAAACTACAATTGTCTAAATAACATTGTTGAGCTAGATAATTGTAATTAAAGGATTTCACAAACATTTGATTGATTTATTGTCTTTTATAAAATGAATAGTCTTGTTGAATGGATTGGATGCACATGGAAATTACTATAGATATGATAGTTATTGATATTAGTACATGAACGAGACTTGTATGTACTAGCTACACATGCATTTCTTTCACATGTACACTAGTATGAATGAGTTTCTTGGCTTAGTTACTAATAATGACGGTTATTTGTTATGAATGTGTGAACCATGTTTCTTTTCCCTTGTATCATAAAATACTTTAACTTCGGGATGAAGTTTCCTGAAGAGTGGGTGTATGTAACAACCCTAGTTAAATGATTGCTTAAGGTTTATCAAGTATAATTAATTAAATAATTAACTGTCCTAATGTATTTTAGTTAAACAATGATTATTTATTAGTAATATTAATTAATTAATTTTTTATTTATTAATTGTTTATATCTATTGATTAATTAATTAATTAACTCATTAAAGGTTTGGGTAATGAATTAAAAGCTTAATATTTTTTATTTATTTATTAGAAAACTTAACGTATGAAGGATAAGGCATTGAATGGATGGATAGGGTATTGAATTGAGGGACAAGGTATTGAATGGAGGGATAAGGCATTAAATGGAGGGATAAGGTGGGTGGCATTAAATGAAGGGAGGAGGCGGTGAATGGAGGGGGATATGAGGAGGCAGAGGCATTCAGGAGAGGGACTTTTGGAAATTTGGGGAAAGAAGGCAACATTTGGAGATTAGGGAATATATGTGTTTTTTGGTTTTGTATTTTCTGGTTGGGGAGTTTGGGTGGACTGTTACTGGGGTGCACCAGGTTGCTGGGATTTTTGGGCTCGGGGGCCAGGAATCCTCACAGAATCCTGGAGCTAGGGAGTCGGATAGGCTCTGTTCCTAGCTGGCAGGGAGGAAGGATTCGGTTTTGGGCAGAGTTGGGTAGAGCAGCAGTGAGGACAGATGGAGTTTGGAGAAATAGCATCAGACTAGCATTAGACAGAGGTATGTAATTTCATGAATTTGCTTTGTTATGTGGTTGTTAATTAAATGTACTTTCATGCTGTTCATAAATTTAATTTATGTTGAATAATCAATGATTATAAGTTAATGATGAAATTGTACAGCATATAATTTTCATTATTCTTTATTTTAGCGTGTATTTTATAAGGATCTGTGGGGACAGAGACCTTACAAAGAAAAGGTAACATTTTCCCATAATAGACGATCTATTTGATCAACTCAGAGGGGCTACAGTTTTCTCAAAAATAGATTTGAGATTGGGATATCATCAATTTAGGATTAAGGACGAATACATCCACAAGACAACCCTTAGGACAAGGTATGGAAACTATGAGTTTGTTGTGGTTCAGTTTGGACTTACAAATGCACCAACCATGTTCATGTTTTTAATGAATAGTTTGCTCAAAAAGTACTTAGATAAGTTTGTATTAGCGTTTGTCGACGGCATTTTGGTGTATTTGAAGAATCGAGAGGAGCATGGAGAACATCTCAGAATGGTGTTATAGGTGTTAAGAGAGCACCTGTTATATGCCAAATTCAGCAAGTGTGATTTCTTTAAAAGGAAATCCCGTATCTAGGCCACGTAATCTCAGCCAAAGGAGTCGTAGTAGACCTTGTGAAGATCAAGGAAATCATGGATTTTCCAGATCCTATAAATGTGACAGAAGTGAGATCCTCCATGGGATTGGCTGGATATTATAGAAGGTTTATCAAGGGGATTCTCCAATATCGGAAATCCTATTACATCACTACAGAGGAAAGGAAAGAGATTCATGTGGTCACCAGAATGCGAAGATAGTTTCCATCAATTAAAGTAGCAGTTGAACAACGCCCATGTTTTAATGATCATGAACCCAGAAAAAGACTTCTTGGTTTACACATATGCTTGCAAGGAGGGACTCGTTGGAATCATCGTGCAAGAAGGACAAGTGGTTTGTTATGTGTTGGATTCAGGGCAGACCTAGGGTTCAACTCTAACAGCACACCAACAAAACCCCGACTATCAGCCCTTTCGGAAACACCTGCAAAGCAGGCCAAGTCTCACCCGAGGTAGAACCAGCGGGGGTTACAGGACGCAAGTGTCTGTAACCAGGATGGGACACAGATATGTGATAAAAGTACTTCGCATAATATTCTATTAACGCTTAGGAAGTGACATGCATTAGTTTATTAACCTTATTAACATCGCAGAGCATAATCAAATATAGATCTAGTGCAATAACAATAAGTGATTATGCACCCCGAACACTTAGCACTTAGCACAGTGAGTCAGATCTAGCATTCATTTATCCTTTAATATAAGTAAAGTACTTAAGCAACAAAATATCTATCTATTACACATCATGATCAAAGCACTAAGCAGATTCATAATAGAAATAACACAACACAAAGAAAACCATGAGACACCATATATACGTGGTTCATCCCAGGGAGGGGCTACGTCCACAAACCACTCTGCCTCTTTATTATTCTCCAAAATATTACATTCATTCACTCATGTGCACTAAGCCAAAGAGTCAAACTCTGCACCAGACAGGAGATCTGCGCACTAAGCACTAGATCCTCCTACAAAATCACAGTCGAGCACAAAACCTCGACGCACATACATTCCTTTTCACAAAGCATTTAGGACTTCCCTACTTCTACAATACATTCCTCTTATTTATACTTTACAAAATCTTACAATAGGGCCTAAACATGGGGAGAACCCATGGGCTGACATCCTATAAACCCATTACAAAACCCTAGAGGACCCCTTACCGGGTCCACATAACCCTTAAAATAGGTCATATCCACGATCTCAGGTCCGTCTGGTCGCTTCTACTTTGATCAATGCGTCGAAGTCCAAAAGTGGGACAAAAATGACCAAAGTTTCCTCAAATTTTGGTCAAGGGCCAACAGGCCCCCAACACTCATATGTGACTCGTCTCGAGTCACTTAGGTTTGGACAATGCTTCTTCAAAATCCTCGAGCTGAACTCAAGCT
Source organism: Picea sitchensis (assembly GCA_010110895.2). Classification (NCBI taxonomy): domain Eukaryota; kingdom Viridiplantae; phylum Streptophyta; class Pinopsida; order Pinales; family Pinaceae; genus Picea; species Picea sitchensis. The sequence continues at coordinate 3,418 of SNQJ01S0126512.1, forward strand.
TCTTCAACTTGTTGTCTCACCTGAGCCTCCTACTCAGCGAGCTCCCAGACTATTTTCTCTGTAACAGGCCCTTCCAGGCGTTGTTCTACTACTGCAACTACTTGATCTAGCTATGAACCTTGGCTATCGATATCCTCGAACATATTGCAGGCTTCGTCCTACACAGGTTGTAACCTTTGTGTTACTTCCATTACCTCACCCCGGAGGGCAGTGATATGTTGTTGTATTATGCATTGCTCCTAGGATCTCTTCATCCTTTCCACTGTTGTGAGAATCTTCATCTGTGCCTGCAATGAGAATGCTTACTGTTGCGCCTCTTCTAACTGAGCTTCTAGCTTCTTTAACTCTGGATCCTCGGTGAGGCATTCATATGTATGGGCGCTTCTATCGCTCAACTGTTTACATGTCGAGGCGAGGGCTCTTATACTCGCTACTGTGTTTTTAGTGGTCTCCTCCCTCTAGTCACACACCTCTGGCATGGTGCTCAATATTGTTTGGGCCTCTAGTTCAGCTATCCTATCCTAAAATTGTTGGAGGGTATCTGTGAGCTTCTATACATTAGTTTCAACAGGCTCATGCTCCTCCTGTGACAAGCCTAGCACAAAGAGACATGCTTTACTTACTTCTTCTTTTACTATGGCCTGCTCTGTTAGCAACTACTCTTTTCCCTCTGTAGATAGGATTTTCCTCCTGAAGCTTCACCTAAAGCTCTTCTTTCTCTCTTTCATGGGAAGCTACATTGTCATGTGTTGCTCGTAATTGTACTAGGACTTTGTCTTTCTCCTTTTGCGAGGATTTTGTAGCCTTCTCCTTCTCTCCCTAAGCTCTCTGGAACTGAGATTATGTTTCATCCGCAAGCCTTCTTAACTGGGCTGGTTCGTCCCCCAATTCGGTGGTCTGTGATGAGGAAGGCGCAGATGACATTGTAGGTACTGCGGAGACCAAGAGAACAACCTCCTGCACTTCCTTCAATTCTCTCTCAATCCTTTCGTATAACTCCTCTTGTTTCTCTATGTATCTCTGCAACATGTCTTTAGAGGCGTCCTCCATAGTTTTACAAACCAGACTAATGTCATCGTCAGTGAGAGTGGCTTCCAACTGTGGCTTATTGACGCACATCTTCTTCCTTGCTGAAGGTTTCTTCGGAGAAAATTTCCTTTTTTGTGGTGTTGTGGTCCCAATAGGGGGATCTTCAGGTGGTGTAGCTTCGCCTCCTCCTTGCTCTTCTTATCCTTCATCTCCTTCTCCCTGTCCTTTTACTTTGTCTTCTCCTCCTCTTAGCAATCTAGACCCGTTATCTTCAGAAGTCTTGTCCTCTTCGTCACTCTCGATGTCCTGGACTTCAGCCTGATTTTTCTTCTTCTTCGTCCCACTGGACTGTCTGATATGTTCAACCCTTGTAACTATCGGGCTTCCTATAGTGTCAGTGTCAGATAAATATGCATCGGAAACAGGCACAAGAAATTATTCTAGCCATTCCTTTGTAATCTTCTCCATATCTTCATCCTTCAGCTTGTAGTATGACTGCAATTCTTCTTGGTCCTAATCTCTTCGCGTGATGATGTAAATAAAGTGGGGATCAACGCAGAACTTTGCTATGGGTTGGTACTGATGCATGGTATGTGGTTTCATACATGGGAATGATTCAATGGTGACCTTCAACTGCTGATAATATCCATGAAACACGACATTAGACTGCCACTGCTTCGTCATTTCGTTGGTATACCACAGGGTGGAAAACTGAGCGAGTAGGGGCTCCATAGTTTTGATCTCTGGGAAAGTAGCTCCTTCAGGCATCTTCCAAGCCACAAATTCGATCAATATGATCAACCAGCTGTAGTGAAATTCATATCCCAAGTCCTGGGCTTCATGACAATCCTTTTCTAATTCATTGACGAGGTAGCTCGCCCAATTCATTTGCATTCCCTCCACACACTTTCCTATGAGGTACACCACGAACCTGATGACCTATGTGGGGCAGTTCTTCCTCTCTAGCTTTCCAACTAAGAGTTGACAAGCAAGGCACACTGCGCCATCCTATTTAGAGGCTACCTTGTAACCTCGCTTCCCTTTTTATACCTCTCCATAAGCTTCTTTGATAAGTTGCGTCAAAGATCAGTCTAAGGTATTTCCTGGATAGAACTGTTGTGGGTTAAGACCCTTCATTCTTAAACTTATGATCTGGTGGATCAACATCGGATCCACAGTAATAATTTTTTCGAGCCATAAGTATCCTCCATGATAGCACAACAGAAGGAGTTTAATGCAAGTGTTAACCTCCTGGTGAAGGCCAAAATGAGGGATCTTCATCACGTTCAATATGGTTGACTCTGCCAACCCATTAATCCATGGCTGCGAGACGAGGTGAGGTTTCTTTCTGGTTGTCTTCTTTAAGTAGCGGTGAGGAGATAACATGGCGTAGTTCTTCCGGTCTCCTAAGTTGAATTCACTGTGCTTCAACAGCGAGATCTGTCATAGCTGACTCTCGACGATGCAAATTCATTTTGGAATGTACCCAATGAAAATGAAGTACTCAAAATCTCGAGGGATACTGTCATGGTTAACAGCACTAGCCAGAGGTGGAACATAGTCAAGCAGGATCGACAAGATCTTCTTTGCGTTAGCCAGATCACCGCAATGCTTACTTCTCTGTTCAGTTATTGGTTTGATGCAGATGGAACGATGTCCGGTCGAAGGGGAAGCCTGCAATTCCCTAGCCGATGATGCCAGAATACCTTCATATATAGGTTTGTTGTCCATGAGCTTCTTAATAACTCCCTCGACATACTTCTCCAACTCGTTGGGTTCGCCCGACATCCTATATTTTAACAGATCACGGGTAGACAATCAAACAGTTGAGGTATACGTCTGATAACGACATACAGCTCGACACTTGGACAATTCTCTACTTAGCTCAGTCAATCAAGGGTACAAAAAGGTGGTCCCAGCGCCACCATCGATGAGTTAAATACGCGGGGCGTCGTGATGGATCTTCCAACGGACAGGAAAATTCTTCCATCAATGTAAATATATCCGTTATGGAACGGTATCAATGTACAAAAGCGGTCCATAAGCCCATAAATGTGTTTCCTAACCATTTTGGAGCGTCATTCTAACGGTCAGGGTGCCTCAAACGGTCATATAACTTTGCCAGGGCGAATTCCAAATCTGCGTGGTCTTGTTGTTGCAGCAAGGTTCAAATTTTGCGAACCTACCTCTTGCGAGGTTCTAGTCTACAAAGTCTTCCATCTGTCTTCTTTAACTTCTTATAGCTTTTCCAACTTAGCCTTATTTTTATTGAGCTTCCTTGCCTTCATTCCTATTATCTGAGTCTCTTTAACTGTTTCTGAAACCCTCTTTCCATTTTTATTCTTATCTTCCCCTAGCATAGTGGCTTCGCATTGATGAGGTACCCTCAAAGGTTCTGAAGTTAATATCCCTTTTCTTAACACTTCCTGCGTGGGAACACTTATCTCTAGGATAGATAGGTCCTTCAAACCTTCTTGCATTATTTCAACCTTGATAGCTAATTCTCTTTCTCTCTGTCCCTCCTGCATTTTTACTTTGCTCTGTTGCTTCGACTTATCGTCTCGTTCTTATATTAATCGTTCTATTTTCCTAGCTATGAAATCCCTTAATTCTTGATTTTTCTTTTCTCTAGCTTCTTCCTCTTCTTTCCTTCCAACCTGATCCTTCTCAATCCAATCCTTACCTAACAAAAGTGGGAAAGGGGTGTTGTCCCCAACAAACCTAATGACTTCAAATTCTTCTTCAGTCGATGTTTCATGAAAATTAATAGGTACAGTGGTTACTCTTCCACAGAAAGTTATCATCTTTCCCTTAAACAAGCCTATCCTTCCTAAAGAAGGTACCACAGTAGGCTTTCCAAAAATTTCCGAAGTTTATTTTGTCATAATATTCACTTGTGTTTCTTCGTCCAAGACTATACAGTCTATGTCAAAGTCTTTTATTCTTTCACTTATGTGATGTTTTTCTTTCAGGTTGTCTGGTAAACTGACATCTTTATGAACATCCATCGTTTCTTTCAATTGTAATAACATAGTCTGAACTTCCTCTGACCTTTTCTCTTTATGACTTTCTAACATACCCTTAGTCTCTTGATTCTTTTCATAGTTTTCTTGTCTTATGTCCATCCCTTCAACTTTAGCAATAATCCTTGGACAATCCTCAACCTCATGACCAACAATTTTACAACAAAGACAAATAGGGCCTACCCCAGGGCATTCCTTAGCAATATCTCTCGACCTTCTACAATTACAACACAAAGTCAATCCTCTTTTTCTCTTAAATGTTCCCCAATATTTTATGTACTACGCACTTTCCCTAGGATCATAGTGTTGGACCTGCAATCTGCAAAAATTCTTTCTAGGTTCTTGCATCCACTTATTAGTCCAAAGACTCTTTCTATGCATAGGAATAACATATATTTCTTCATTTCCATTAAATTTACTCAAATCAACTCTTTCTTTCAACTACGCCCTAGCCTTCAGACTAGGACAAAATCTATTAAACATACCTAAGTTCATGCTTTCAAAACAAAAAAAATCACTTTTCTCTTACCAAAGCACAAATCTTTCCCTTAGAATCTTACCTCTTTTCTTCATAATAGATTACTTTCTTGGCACAAAGCTTCGCAATTCAAGTAGAGTACTGTGCACTTCAGCAGCAAGTCTACGCACGGAGCTTCTCTTTTTCTTTACTTCAGTTCCCAGCAACAAAACCATTTGTTGGCACAGGGGAAGACCCAGGGTTCAACTCTAACAGCACACCAAAAAAACCCCGACTACCGGACCTTTTGGCAACACCTGTGAAGAAGGCGAAGTCTCACCCGAGGGGGGGTTTACAGGATGCAGGTGTCTGTAACCAGGCTGGGACACAAATTCGTGATAAAAGTACTTCGCAGAATATTTTGTTAATGCTTAGGAAGTGACCTGCATTAGTTTATTAACCTTATTAACATCGTAGAGCATAATCAAAGATAGATCTAGCGTAGTAACAACAAGTTATTATGCACCTTGAACACTTAGCACTTAGCAATGTGAGTTAGATCTAGCATTCATTTATCCTTTAACATAAGTAAAGTACTTAAGAAACAAAATATATATCTATTACACATCATGATCAAAGCACTAAGCATATTCATAACAGAAATAACACATCACAAAGAAAACCATGAGACACCAGATATGCGTGGTTCACCCCAGGGTGGGGCTACATCCACAAACCTCTTCGCCTATTTATTATTCGCCAAAATCTTACATTCAGTCACTCCTGTGCACTAAGCTACAGAATCGAACTCCACACCAGATAGGAGATCTGTGCACTAAGCACTAGATCCTCCTTCCAAAACTAGGTCAAATTCACAAAGCCAAACTCTCTATGACAACACTTAGCACCTCCTATAAAATCACAGTCGAGCACAAAGCCTCGATGCACATACATTCCTTTGCACAAAGCATTTGAGACTTCCCTACTTCTACAATGCATTCCTCTTATTTATACTTTACAAAATCTTACAATAGGGCCTAAACATGGGGAGAACCCATGGGTCGGCATCCCATAAACCCATTACAAAACCCTAGAGGACCCCTTATTGGGTCCACATAACCCTTAAAATAGGTGAGATCCACGATCTCAGCTCCCCATGGGCGCACCTACTTCGATCAGTGCGTCGAAGTCCAGAAGTGGGCCAAAACTAACCAAAGTTTCCTCAAAACTTGGTCAAGGGCCAACAATACGAATCATGAAAGTTGAATGAACATGAGTAGAGGCATGCTACCCATGACTTAGAACTTGCTACAATTGTACATGCATTGAATATATGGAGACATTACCTGCTCGGGAGGAGATTTTTCCTCGTGACTTACCATTGTGGTCTGAAGTATTTGTTCGACCAGCCAAATTTGAATGATAGACAATATAGGTGGATGGAATTAATCAATGAGTTTGACTTTGAAATCAAGCACATAAAAGGAAAAGAGAACAAAGTAGCTGGCACGCTCAGCTGAAGTGTTTATGCAATACACCTAGCAACAATAAGCGAAGGTGAGTCCAACATTCAACAGAGAGTTAAGACCCTCTTATTAGAAGACGAGTTCTTCATCCTAGTGAGGGAAAACTTGCAGAAAGAACCTAAGGAAAATAAGTGTAAAGGATATCATCTAAGGGTTGATAACTTGTTTGCATACAACAAGAGGCTATACGTGCCTAATTTAGCAGAACTGCGGTAACTGATTATGGATGAATTCTATTGGAGGCCTTATGTCGGTCATCCTAGTTATCAAAAAATGGTGACAAAAATTAGGAAACTATATTATTGGCCTAAGATGAAGCAATACATTGCTCAATATATCTCGAAGTGTCTAGAGTGTCAACAGGTGAAGGTCGAGCATCGACACCCTACTGAACTATTCCAACCCATACAGATACCAGAGGGGAAATGGGAAGTGATTTCCATGGATTTCATCACGAGTTTTCCAAAGATGGTCAAACAACATGATGCAACCATGGTTGTGGTGGATAAGCTGAGCAATGTAGCTCATTTTATTCCCATAAAGTATACCTTTAAATCCATAGACGTTTCCAATGTTTTCGTGAAACAAATATTCAAGTTGCACGGTTTTCCCAAACCATAATTTCAGACAGAGATACCAAATTCACCTAAAATTTCTGGTGAAGCTTGTTTGTAGGTTTAGAAACAGATCTGGCATTTAGTACATCCTACCATCCTCAAACTGATGGTCATACCGAAAGGGTTAACATGGTGCTAGAGGATATGCTATGAACGCATGTTATGCATAAACCCAATCAAAGGGAAGAATATCTACCTTTGGTAGAGTTTGCGTACAATAATGGTTATCAAGAATCATTGAATATGAGCCTGTTTTAAGATCTATATGGAAGGAAGTGCATAGTTCCAATTATTTGGGATAGTCCAGTGGACAAAGTTACACTTGGACCTGAATTACTGAAGGAAATGGAGCGAGCCATGGTTCAAATAAGGAAGAATCTGAAAATTTCCCAAGATAGACAAAAGAGCTATGTTGATAGCAAGAGAACCCCCAAAGAGTTCAAGATAGGAGACCATGTGTATCTCCCGGTGAAACCCAAGAGAATTTCCCTAAAAATGGGAATGTGTGTTAAGTTGGCTCCTTGATACTGTGGACCCTTTGAAATCCTAGAAAGAATAGGACCAATAGCATACATACTTTCTTTACCACCTACTATTAGAGCACATAATGTATTCCATGTGTCTTTGTTAAATAAATATGTGCATGATTCTATTCACATTATTGATTGTACTATAATACAAGTGGAATTGAAAGGAGAATTATAGCCAGAACCCAAATGCATCCTAGAAGGAAAGAAACGATGCTTTAGAACTGATCCATCGCACTGGTCAAGGTTCAATGGAATCATTTTGGAGTTGATGAAGCTACGTGGGATCTAGAAGATTCCATCAGATTAGCATACCCATTTTTGTTCACTGTATAATTTTAAAAGGCATGGTGTTTTGAACATCGAGGACAATGTTTTATTAAAGGGGGAGGGGAATGTAACACCCTATTTTCTCCCAAGACTGTAATTATATGCACAAACCCTATATGTTAATAATATGAGGCATGTAATAGTGTTTTGATTTAATATAAACACAAAATTGTTGACTAAGAGGGAACAACCTTGATAATTACTAGCCATGATACACCAGAGGAAATTGATGAAGTAGAGGACTGATGGGATGGTTGAGTGAAAGGAAGACAAGATGCATCAATGAAGAAAATAGGAAGCTTGCACAAAAATCTTATCTATGCTTACAAACATGATGATTTCACCACCAGCACACCAGACTGATAGAAGAGACCACGTGAACATTAAAGAGAAGGTCATAAACTTGGTTGGGTAGTAATGACTACCACAATTGGCCCATGCGTGGAAAGAATGGACAATTTAATGGTTGACAGGAACGTACCACAAACTGCCCCTTCATATTGAAAAATGGTGGACTGCAGGTTATGTCTACAGGATTCAATAGAGAGCCCGAGGAATGGAAAAAGGTAGTGCAGGAAGCAAGAAGAACACAAGAGAGATGGAAAAACACAGGTGAACAAAGAAAAAGAGGAGACTTAGAGAGAACGAGCAATAGAGCACAGAAGATGGATGTGTTGATCAAAAAAGAAAAGGATAGATTTCTGGAAGAAAATAGGAAGCTTTTCCAAGATGAGAATGATCACCCTAGACATAGATGACATGAATCATGAACTAGATAAATAGTGGGATACAACTTGGTGATTGTTGGAAAAAAATTGGAACTGGTAAGGGGAGGTCGCTGAGGGACTGTTAAGAAGAGAAGGGACTCCCTTGTGCAGAGTAAATCCAATTGAGAAACCACTTGATAAACCTGTAGAGACACCAAGTTCAGTAGGAAGTGGCAACATCTACTATGTCAGAGGGAGAAGGAGATTAACCTTCTCAGATCATTGCAGACTTGGAGCCCTGTTGAGTCAATTTCCTTGGTTGAATCATGGCTTGGCATAGGGGTGGTATGTTGTAGAAAGTGACTCTACAACAATTCCTAAGGTTGGGAGGAGAGGCATTGTTGGCCTTGGTTATGGAAGTAAGCAAAGATTAAGGCAGAAAAGACAGAATGATAACTGCGCAGAATGACTGATACTGGGTCGAAGTGAGCAGAAGAGCAGAAAAGATGGAGCGAATTAAGAGAAAGAAAGTCATTGGACGAGGAGATCAAGGATGACAGATAAGCAAGGAAGACAGATCGTGTACAACTCAGAAAGTGGAAAAATCCACCAAGTAATTCTTTGAGAGCACCACGCGAGAAAGAAGGAAAGACAGGCTGGCGAAGCCCTGAAAACGTGGGTCAAGTTGACCTAGGTTTTTAGACACCTAGGGTTTTGGTATCTAGGGTTTTGGCACTTAGGTTTCAGCCTAAGGTTGTCAGTGAGCTATTGTAATGTATAAATAAAGGTCAAGAGGACCTGGGATGGGTTCGTTGTTGTTCGTTCTGAGTATGTTATGAGTGATTACTGAGAGAGGGAGAAGTATTGTGCTGAGAGATCATTTTGTATTGTAAGATCTTCAGCTGGGTGTGAAGATCAACCCTGCAGCTGGGTGCATAGGGAAGGGAAGGGAGATAAGAGAGAAAGAGAGAAGATCTGCTAGCTAATAGCGTAGATAGAAATGTATGCTTTCACTTAATATATTATAAATCACAGTTCTGTGGACGTAGCCCTAGGGAGAGGGTGAACCATGTATATCTTGGTGTTTTGTGTGATTGATGTTGTGTTCTCTTGTTCATTGATATATTTTTATTGCATTATTTTGTTACATCTGATAGGTACATGTGAGAAGTAGGCCTAATTTGGTAATTGATATCTAGATGCGGTGTTTTTCTTGTGTTGAATCCACTTTGTATTTCCTCTGGTTGTAGACATTTGTGTCCTGCAACCCCCCATAGCTACTTCGGGTGAGACTGCATCTGCCTCGCAGGTGTTGTCGAAAGGACCAGTAGTTAGGGATTGTTTGTGTGCTCTTGGAGTTGAACCTTGGGTCTACCCCTTTGCCAACAAATGGTTCCGTTGTCGGGACATGAATCTTCTTGAGGGAATGTCAAGGTGGTTTCCATCAAAGACAAAGATTCAGAAGTGGATAGAAGATCAAGAAAAGGACTTCGCAGAAGCCCAGAACAAGAACCCTAAGCTTAGCACCGAGGACTGGTTGGGAACGTATATCTTTACTGATATACACGAGATTTTCTTTGGAGGAATTCATTAGGAGCTATACGAGTGGTTAGCTAGGTTAGAAGATACCCAGTTTGAGATCATATCTAGACCACATGTGGTTTGGATGTCGGCGTTGATCAAGAAGATCAAGAGGGTTGATAATGTCATTTCAAGAGCAATAGATCACTGGTTCGATAGCACTATTGGAGGGTATATCACTAAGTTTTTTTTTGATAGAGTAGAATCATATAGTCAAGCAGAGAGATACTTCTTCAAGGGACCTAGAGGAAAATTTTTACAATTTCTGAAGTTGAGGATCAAGATGCTATTACACGAGAAGAACATATTGAAGGTACAATAGTTGTTCCGATCGAAAAGTTAATGTTCAAGAATTCAGACAGTGACATCGACGCGGAGGTAGGACATACGTGCAGTGGAAGAATCTTCAGAGAGGTCCCTGTGGTTAACTTGTTTGAACAGAACCACGAGCCACTGGTACAAGATGAAGGGTTTTACAGTGGAGAGGAAGAAGAACTGGTGAATGAGGAACATTCAGAATCTAGTAGGGAAGAAGAAGGAAATACTGAAGAACCTCACCGAGAAGAATCAAATACCTCAGGACCTGCGCAGACTATTTAAGTAAGTATTATTACTCCTTCTATTGTTTTAGCAGCATTAAGCAATCAAAGTAATCAGAGTCATCAGAGCACTCAGGGCACTGTCACTAGAAGTCCACCACATACTCAGTCAGGAAACCTAGGAATATCTATGGAAGATGAGATGAGTATACCCACCTTTAGAGGAGATGGATTTGAAGATCCTGATCAGCACTGGTTTCTATGTGAAGTTGTGTGGAGTATTAAGAATGCCACCGATGAAGTTGTTAAACGAGCTCAGTTTAGTACTACCCTGAGAGACCGTGCACTGAGCTGGTACATGAAGTTTGTCCAAGGAGTTGTCCAGCCAAAACCACTGAATGAGATCAAGACTACGTTGATTGCAGAATTCAAGAAACCCAATTTGGAGTCACAATGCATTACAGAACTGAAAGAAATCAAGCAGAAAGTAGCTGAACCTGTTTGGGAGTTTGATCATAGGTTTAATACCTTAACATGCCATTTGAGTTTTCAGATCCCAGATAAGCAGAACAAGGAATGGTTCATTGTTTCCCTTTTACCACACATCAGAGTCCCTCTAATGCAACAGAAGATTTATTCGCAGTTTGAGGCATTGGAGATCACCATGAAACTAGAATCAAATCCTATGGCAGAATCTATCTCAGGTACGAGTCAAATCTTGAGTCAGCTAACTAGCTTATATCTGCAGGTCGAAGATATGAAGAAAGACAAATGAAAAGATAAAAGAGAAGATATATGGTGCATTAGATGCAAATCAGAATGCCATGACAAGGAGCATTGTCACGGCCTATTTCATGAGTATTTGGCATCTGGAGCTCCAATCCCCCTAAAGCAAGTTACCTTACCATGGTGCAAGGTATGTAGAAATAGACATCGTACTGGTGAATGTTATTACATGAAAAAATATGTTCAGATACCCACAAATCTGTATTTCACGTTCTGTAAGTTGGTAGGGCATGATGATAGGGATTGTAGGTCCTATGACCTCATGCATGAAAGGTCAAGAGATGTATACAAAATTCAAGATGAAGTAAAACAAGAAGGTAACACTACGCAGTATAATTCCCCTGGAAGAGGAAACTTCAACCCTCGTGGTGGACTCAGAGGAAGAGGATAGGAAGGAGGCATGGGTCGAGGTCGAGGTATGATCATTTGTTACAAATATGCACAACCAGTACATTTGGCAAGGGATTGCCAGAACCCTTGTACCACTTGCAGATACTGCAACTCATTTGATCATGTCATTGAATATTGTCCTGCATTGTTAGCCAAACTCCAGGAAAGACGAGGAGGAAACCATAAAGTACAACTCATCTCAGTAGAACCCTGTGGAGAGGATCCAAGAGTCACTGTAATCAATAGAGCAGGCGATGTTACAGGAGAAGACAGAGTGACCCTGGGAAAGACTATAGAAGAATCAGGAGTCAAAAACGTTGCAGAGAAGACACAAGTGTTTGATGCAAAGAAAGAAAAACAAACATTTGAGGAAACAAGAAAAGAATTCGGGAGAGACCAGGGTTCTTCATCAAAGACACGACCAGAGGTAAGAGAATGTGGAATGCCTTTGGCATTCAATCAGCCTACTCCTCCAGGAGAAGGAAAAGAGGTCAGAAATCTCATGAAATTATTATATACTTGCATTAATTTGATTCAGGATGAAAGCGTCGTACAAGAGATACAAAATTTAATCAAACAGTACAAGCTAGGAAAGGTAGATCCCTTGTTGAATAGAGCAGTACACCAAGTCTCTAAAAAGAGAAGGACAAATATGGAACTACACCTGAATGCTCAAATTGGAGAGTATGATATAGACTATGTGGTCCTCAATTTAGGGTTGGAGGTCAATGTCATGATGAAGCAGACCTGGGAACTGATGGGAAAACCTACGTTGATCTATTCCCTTATCAGGATTAGGATGTCTAATCAGCAACATGTAATCCCCTTTGGGAGATTGAAGCATGTCCCTGTGGACATCGAAGGAGTAAGGACATTTTCAGACTTCGAGGTGATTGAGATGATAGTTGTCCTTACCCTGTGTTGTTAGAAATTGATTGGACTTTCAATAATTCCATTATGGTTGATTTAAAGAAAATAAGAATGACATTTGAAGGAGATGGCCTTGGGGTCATTGCACCTTTGGATCCTGATGAAGGTCAGAGATAAACTGAGCCCATCAGAGAAGAATACCACGCATATGAACTAGAAAAAATATACAAATTAACATCCAGACAATAGGATTACATTAATCCTATAGCAGATGGGAGCCTAAGCTGGCGAAGTGACAACGCATGTTCATCAGATTCAGAAGAAGCACTGGAGAACTGGCAGAACAAAATGTATGAAGTATCTACAAGGAGATGTGCTAGATTAACCAGAGAAGTTTGTTGGATTGGCACAACAGCAAGTAACTTTCCCACCTTTGATGGCTTAAATCATTTAGAATATTTCTTGTTGAAATTTGAAGAAATTGTACCAATACAACAAATATTGTTGACACTCGATGAGGCCTTGAAAGAAATGCTAGAAAGATGGTGGGGGACACACAAAAACAACATTACAGAATGGGTACAGTGCCACACTTTTATGACAACGCTGTTTTCAGAACAAGTAGAAGGATGTGAAGTTAGGTACATGGGTCAAAGTTGTCCAAAGGACCATGTGCGAAGTTGTGAGGAATCCTGAAGCAACATTCCTCAAGAGAAGTGGGTGCACAAATTCATTAACGCGCTGGAAACAACCCCTATCAATTGGTATCTTCAAGAAGAACTGTACCTTATCACTGCAGATTGGGAAGGTATGACTCAAAACTTTGTAACTACCTTTTTATTTGAAAGCCAATATCCTACAGTGGATCAAGCGTTACGGATTGTAACACATAAAGTATTTGAGGAGGCACCTATCCCCCCTTTAGAACAAGAAGAGGATGAATGGACTGCGCCTCTTTAGAAATTGCAAGGTTGTTACAATATCAATGTTGATAAAGACGATGATCCTAGGAAGGTGAACATCGCCGAAACAGAAGGACAGAAAGACATAGCAGGACTAGGAGTTGAGCTACCTTTCATTGGACGACCAATTAAAATCAATAAAGTCAATATTGGAATAGAGCAGACACTAAAGCTTGCAAATGTTGGAGATTATTGGGATGTTGCCACTATTGACAAGATCACAGAGTTACTACATGAATATCAGGACTTGTTTCCAACCAAGTTCACTGATATGAAGGCCATTAAAGGGCCCATGGGAGAGATGAGGATCCCTTTGAAACCAGATGCAAGTCCAGTCAAACAAAGACCCTATAGACTGAACCCTAAATATAAAGAGAAAGTTAAGATTGAATTAGATAGAATGTTGGAAGCAGGAATCATAGAACCTGTTGAAGAGTCAGAATGGATTAGCCCTATAGTGGTGTAGGATAATAAGATCGGAGAGATCAGGATCTGTGTAGATCTTAGGAAGATGAATGATGCATGTTTGCATGACCCATTCCCAACACCATTTACTAACGAAGTGTTAGATAATGTAGGAGGACATGAGGTATATTCTTTTACAGATGGATTTTCAGGATACCATCAGATCCGGATTGCCAAGGAAGATCTCCATAAGACCACATTTGTAATAGATTGGGGATCCTACTAGTATACAGTGATGTCGTTTGGATTGAAGAATGCACCAGCCATCTTTTCCAGGGTGGTGGTCGAAGCATTCAAGCAGTTTTTACATAAATTTTTGGAAGCATACTTTGATGATTGGACTGTTTTTAGCTTATTGCAAAATCATATTGAATGTTTAATACTAATGTTGGATAAGTGCAGGCAGTGTCAGATTTCCTTGAACCTGAAGAAGTGCATCTTCTTTTCACCCTTTAGAGTGCTACTAGGCCATATTTTTTGTAAGCAGGGATTGCTGGTAGACCCATCTAAGATTGCCATTATAGTTGATTTTCCCCCTCCTACTTCAGTCAAACAACTGTGCACTACATTGGGACATAATGGATATTGTAGGAAGTTCATTAAATTCTATGCACAGATCAGAACACCCATGGAAAATCTTTTGAAGAAATACTGTCAGTTTCAATGGACAGAAGAATGCCAATAGAGCTTCGACACACTAAAACAGAAAATGGTTACTGCGCCTATTTTGGTTTTCCCAGATTGGAGCAAGGAATTTCACGTGCATGTCGATGCATCCTCTGTTGCGTTAGGAGATGTATTAGCACAACTAGGAGATGCATACATTGACCACCCATTATCCTTTGCTAGCAGGAAGCTATCGATAGCTGAGATTAATTACACCACCACTGAGAGAGAAGGGTTAGCCATGGTGTATGTGTTGTAGAAGCTTCGCCACTACTTGTTGGACGAACACATTAAAATGTTTACTGATCACTCCGCGCTGAAATACCTAGTTAACAAGCCAGTGTTAGGGGGAAGAATATGCAGATGGCTTCTGTTATTTCAGGAATATGATTTTGAGATCTTGGTTAAGCCAGGGAGAATGAACAAAGGACCTGACCACTTCTCAAGGTTGGAACATGGAGAGGAACCTACTAGTTTAGAGGATACACTATCGGATGCACAGATGTTGGCCATTAGAAATATTGATGATCACTTCGCTAAGATAGTCTAGTTCCTGTCAACAAGAATGGAACCTAGTGAATACATAATTATTTAGAAGAAACAACTGGTAGTCCGCGTTGTGGAATTTTCACTTATAGTTGGACAGCTATATAAGATGGGACCTGATGAGATCCCGAGAACATGTGTTATGGAAGTAGAAATACCACTGATTTTAGCAGAAGCTCATGAAGGCATCGTAGGAGGACATTACGCAGGAAAAGAAACAACGAAGAAGGTTCTTAGAGCTGGCCTCTGGTAGCCTACTTTACACAAAGATTCTAAGGAATACTACAGAGCCTACGATGTATGCCAAAGAGTTGGGAAACTATCCAGAAGAGATGAAATTCCTTTAGCGTTGCAGCTGACCTTACAAGAATTTGAGAAATGGGCCATTGACTTTGTGGGACCTATAAACCCACTAGGAAAGCGCACAAGAGCAAGGTACATAATCATTGTGATAGAGTACTTGACCATATGGGTCGAAGCAAGAGTCGTTAAAGATTGTAGTGCAACTACAACTATGTGCTTCATATTTGATGAAATCATAACTAGGTTTGGATGCCCGAAGATCCTTATGAGCGATCAAGGCACACATTTTATTAATAAGACCATTGAAGCCTTGACTGAGGAATTCACAGTCCATCATCATAAGAGCACACCCTACCATCCAAAAGCTAATGGGACAGTTGAAGCATTCAATAAGATCTTGGAGACAACGTTGACAAAGATCTGCAGTGTGAACAGGGATGATTGGGATTTAAGAGTACCAGAAGTACTATGAGATTATAGAACCACTTGCAAGAAGCTAACAATGCAAACCCCCTATAAGTTGGTTTATGGCCTAGAAGAAGTTTTCCCGATTGAATATTTGGTTCCTAGTCTAAGAATCGCAGCCTTTACAGATATGGATGACACTGGCGATATTCAAGAGAGATTCGCGCAGTTGGTTGAACTAGAAGAAGACAGATTTATTGTAGGATTCCATCAGTAGGTGCAGATGGAAAAAGAGAAGGTCTACCATGACAGACACATCAAGAAGAAAGAATTTAAGAAAGGAGATTTGGTACTAGTATATGACAGCAAATTCATGAAGCATCCGGGGAAGTTCAGAACACATTGGTTGGGGCCATTTGAGGTTGTCTATGTCACGGAAGGAGGAGCTGCACAGTTGAAAACTTTGAATGGAGAATGGAAGGAAGGTTTGGTGAATGGGAGCTGGTTGAAACTGTACTATGACAACCAGCTGCCTCGCAGCCCTCAGTGAGAGAAAAAGAGGAAGGGTCCAGGTACCAGTTGCAGTTGAAACTGGGTACTAGACACAGAAAAGACAGTCTGCACACAGTGGGGGAAGAGAGAGAAGAAAGCACAGGCTGCTTCGTGCAGCCTGAAGTCGAATAAAAACAGTAGGATCAGATCTGAATTTCCTCGGGACAAGTCACAGGTGAGTGTTGGGGGCTCGTTGGCCCTTGGTTATGGAAGTAAGCAAAGATTAAGGCAGAAAAGATGGAATGAGAACTGCGCGGAAGAGACAGTGACTGATACTGGGTAAAAGTGAGCAGAAGAGCAGGAAAGACGGAGAGAAGTAAGAGAAATCAAGTCGTTAGACGACGAGATCGAGGATAATAGATCAACAAGGAAGATAGATCGTGGACAACTCAGAAAGAGGAAAAAAACACCAAGGAATTCTTCGAGAGCCCCGCGCGAGAAAGTAGGAGAGACAGGTTGGCGAAGCCCTGAAAATGTGGGTCAAGTTGACCTAGGGTTTTAGACACCTAGGGTTTTGGTATCTAGGGTTTTGGCACTTAGGTTTTGGACTAAGGCTGTTGGTGAGCTATTGTAATGTATAAATAAAGGTCAAGAGGACCTAGTATGCGTTCGTTATTGTTCGTTCTGTGTTTGTTATGATTGATTACTAAGAGAGGGAGAAGTATTGTGCTGAGAGATCATTTTGTATTGTAAGATATTCAGCTGGGTGAGAAGATCAACCCTGCAGCTAGGTGCGCAGGGAAGGGAAGGGAGAGAAGAGAGAAAGAGAGAAGATCTGCTAGCTAAGAGCGCAAATAGAACTGTATGATTTCACTTAATATATTATAAAGCACAATTCTATGGACGTATCCCTAGGGAGATGTTGAACCATGTATATCTTGGTGTTTTGTGTGATTGATGTTGTGTTCTCTTGTTCATTGATATACAGTTATTGCATTATTGTGTTAGATCTGATAGGTACATGTGCGAAGTAGGCCTAATTTAGTAACTAATATCTAGATGCGGTGTTGTTCTTGTATTGGATCCACTTTGTATTTCCTCTGGTTGTAGACATCTGTTTCCTGCAACCCCCCATAGCTACTTCAGGTGAGGCTGCATCTGCCTCACAGGTGTTGCCGAAAGGGCCAATAGTTAGGGCTTGTTGGTGCGCTCTTGGAGATGAACCCTGGGTCTTCCCTTGTGCCAACAGGCATCCTCTCTTAGTTAGTTGGATTGGATCACTCCCTTATCATATAAGTGATTCATCTGTATTGAATTGATTGTGAATTATTTGTGTGAATGTTTAGGGATATAATAATTGTGTCAATATGTATGTACATGAATATGAATCTTTGAATCCAAGATATTTCTTACATAGTTAATCTAGGGCCTGAATGAGGTAAAATAAGTGACATAATGAGGAATAATAATGCTTGGTTAAATCATAAAAATGAATGAATACAAACTATTACTCGTTTGAATACCCCATATGTTTCCGGTGTGACAAGCCTCCAACTCATGTGAGGTCGTAATCCTAAGTTTGATAGTCTGTAGAGACTTCAAGATCATCTTGAGTCCTTGAAGGCCAGGAGCCGAAGTCTTGCAGGACTCAAAAAATGGCTAAGTCCTCTAACATACAGTTACGACTCCGTAAACCTTGTGTTGGTCGGCAAGGAACCACCACCGTAGATCTGAAGAGATCGTGACAATTGATTGATGGTTAGTAATAATCGTCATGTCAAAGATATACTTTGAACGTTGTGGGAAGGACTCCGAAACAAACATATCGGAATGAGACCTTCGGGAGGAAACCTCATTTACAGTGAAAATAACCCCGATGGAAATATCTCGAAATTAGACTAGCACAAGCTATAGATTCGTGAATGGGAGGGATGAAATTCCAATCGTTGATCATTACGAGCCCCACTAGTGAGTCATAAGAATGAGATTTGACAGGGAGCGTATGAGAGAAGATGTGTGTCAACAGTTGTCTAGGTGAATGGATTTAGCGTGAGCCTAGCCATCTCAGCGTTGACCGATTTCAGAGTGCGACCTTGACGGTTTCGAAGAAATCCTCTGATGACCTGGAAGTGTGAGTCTGATAAGGTACGTCAAAATAAAGGCTCCACCCCATGGCTAACTTGGCTTTCCAGCAGGATTGTTGGTGTGAGTTTGTAACATCCCGCTCTACTGAGCACACTTTTATTGACATATTCTTTAAGGACACTTGCGTGCAAGTGATCTGGTTATGGTATATTATCATTTCATTTCGATTATGGGTTATATATGATGATGATGATGATGATGTATTATGACTTATAGCTATATTGATGTATATGTATTGGTAGATGCTATTGACGAGTTTTCTTGAGTGTGCAGGACACATGACATGTTATGGATGTTGATAGAATCAATGGACTTGGACTCTGGATTGATTCAGGGAGTGGATTGTATTGTTTGAGTATTTCATTTTATGCACATGTGATATATGATTGATTTCGGTATGATTTATGTATATGGATTATTGATAGTGTTTTTGTCAGTGGATGCAGACTTGATGATGCTTGCTAATCCGACTCACATAAGGAGTAAAGGGGTCATGCACAGAAACCAGACATTTGAGAGAGAGGTGTGACAGCATCCCTGTCACAGCCTACTAGAAATCCCTCTGTGGTCTGAACGATAGGTCAACGATTACCTAGTTAAAGAGGTCCACGACGTCGTGAGGGAGGACTAAGACAGTCACTCATGAACATTTCTAAGGGGCGCACAATAAGGCAGATTCCTTATTCCTTAGAAGCCCTTAGTCTCTCAAAAGGTTGACCGAGTGGAGTGTTGACTCCAAGGGTCGGACAAACTTCCAAAACTAGTCTAGGCCGAGTGGCACCCTTGGAGCAAGGAAGTGCGTCTTGAAGGGCAAGTCGCGTCATTAAAAACTTGAGTCAATAAATCTAGGTGGCCTAGAAAACATTGAAATGAGTAAACCTTGTTAGAATAAATAATTAATTAAATAGTAAATTATTAATTAATTAAATCCTAACAAAAGTCTAAGCCTAAGTCTAAGACTAAGTCTAAGTCTAAATTTAAATAAAGGATTAAATGAATTATGACATAAATTAAAATATTTGAGAATATAATCAACTCTAGGCAAAAAATTGAATAAAATTTAAAGGTTGGATAAAATGCACATGTGTGCATGAAATTAATAAAAGGGATTTTTAAAATAGAAATAAATAATAACTTGAGAGAATAGGTGTACATAGAATACAATCTTGAGTCAACCTACCACTAGTCTAACTAGAAGAAGACTCATAATCTAACTGTAACTAAGATCTAGTTAGGAGACACTCATTAAATGAGAATTTGGGGAACAAAGGGACAACTAAGAGCGAAAATAGGAACACATTGGGAAATGTGAGGGAAGTTGACTTTATAGTTAAAATAAAAATGGTAATTACTTTAGCAACTTGGGGAGAGTGTGACAAGTGTGTGGGTCAATAATTCTAATTAAATTAATTAAAAATATAATTAATTGTGCATGAGGACATGTGTCATGGGGGATTTTTCTATAAAGCAAATGTGGTAGAAGGGAAATGGATCTCACTTATTCTTGGTAATGTTATGCTGCTAAAATTTTGTGGATTGTGTTTTACTTGTAAGAGTTGGGATACCAAGTTTGTAGAAAGAGTGAGATCTCTTCCTTGCGAGGAAAGCCTTGGAGCTATTGTTTGTTGGTTTCTTATGTGTGGACCTTTTACGGCTCGGGGGGCTAATGGGGGAGAAGAGTACTCCTAGCATTGGATGGGAGGTACCAGTGAATTTTTGGTGATTAGCAAGTGGGAGTACAGAAGAAGCACAAGTCTATAAGGGCATCTTCAACCTCATTCTTCGTTGGTCTGGTATTTTATTATGAACTTTTATATTGTCGGTTGGTAATTTTGTATTTTAGAAGCTTATGAAATAATGGTCATTGTAAAATCATATTGTATCATTGAATACAAACAATTATTTATAATACCATCGAAGAGTCCATGTGTTATTTAGCATTTGAATGTTCTAGATTCATTGCAATTTAATTTACAATTTTTGAAAGGAAATTCATTAAACTATGCCAATTTAAATTGCATCTCTAATGCTAGAATATGTAGAATCATTGTCAAGAAATTGCATTCTGGAAAAAGTTAGAACTTATTGGACAATGTAAAAACTTGCGTGCACTTCTAGAAATTCGAAATTATAAAATTGCGGCAAATAAATTTACAAGTCAAAGTATATAATTAATATGGTCGTTGTTTAAAATTTGCAAGAATATTTATTATAAATATGGATGGTCTTTGTTCGTCTTATTGAATTACGAATGGTGGAATTTGTGGGGGCTTGCAATTGCAACTCTGATATTTTAAGTACAATATATATATATATATATATATATATATATATATCTCAGTGTTCTCTGTTAATCATTGCAAATCCGAATATAAAACGTCCATGAATCATTGCAAATCCGAATATAAAACGTCCATGGTTATAAAATTGTTTTATCCATCTGAATGTATTAAAAATCGTTGTGATTTTGTGCGTTCTGGAATTGAATCTTGAAAGAACAATGGTAGATTAATGTGGATCGCACTTAGCGCACGAGAGGTACCAGGATCGATACCCATATCTCCATTTATTGTGCCTATTTTTACACTTGTCGTTTAATACAATTGAGTTTTGATCAATCAATGTATTTTTTTGGTTGATCTAATCTTACTGTATAATTCGATGATTTGAATTATTTATGTTCACTGTAGATTTTAATTCCAATTCATGTTGAGATTTTATAAAATTGTTAATTAAATAGTGCCTCACGACTTTTAATTGAAAGGGTCATTGCACTTTTAGAATGCAGATCCGAATCGATATTGTGATGGACGTCATTTAATATATAAAACATAAATTGATACTCGATATTGTGTCCATCGAGTGTACAACCTCCGCTTAAAACATTTCAACTAAAAACGACGTGGGTTAACTATCTAGTTGTACACATAGAATAAATAAGGAACTTAGAGTAATTGACAAGTTGAAGTCCACGTCGCGTGGTTATAATTTGTCTAAAACAAGTTGGAACTAATGCATTCTTTAATGCTGAGATCACACATCCTCGATTCAGTGTTTGTTATACAAGTTTATTTTATTATAGAAAATAAGGATTGAATGGATGACATTAGTGGTTTTAAGGATTTTCATTAATCAGTAATATTGATATCTTGTTTGTTGAAAAATCTTATTTAAGAATTTTAATTACTATGTGTTAGGAATAATAAACTTGGGATGAAGGATGTATAAGAATACAATTAACCATCTACATTTGTATATATTCTTGTCATAGGATTCCTTTTAAGAGAACTTTATATGAGTATGATAATGAACTTATTACAATACATTTAGGAGATAATTGAAAATAAATTAAGGATGATCTAGAGTGATTTCTCCTTGGGCCATTTAATAATCTTTAATTGGCGCCCTTAAAATTAATAATTTTTTTAAAAAGACTTTACAAATTGATCCTTAATAATCTTGTATGGAAGGAGATTATAGTGTTTTGGGATTGGAATAATAATATAAAATTAATTAAGATAAATAATCAATTAGTAAAGGAATTATGTTATTAATGTAGTCATCCTTGTTTGGTTGACAATATTGTGGTATTGAGAAATTAATTATCTTAGATGCTGATGAAATTTAGATAATGATTATTGATTATTTTGGAAATGAATCACATACACCTCTATTATTGTTTAAGTTCGAGTTGCGCAATCTTTTTAAGTGGGTGCAATGATATTTTCTTGTAATTATTTTATGTCACTGATAAATGTTTAGACTCAGTATGGTGTGACAATTAGATCCTAAAATATTGAATTGTTTGATTCTTTGAGCATGAGTTTTATTTTAAATAATTGATATTGAATTGTAGGATTGATTCTTAGATAGGATTGGATAAGGGAATTATATATCTCCTTGTTCCTCAGAGCATTTTCCAATCTTGAGACATTAAATGGTCAAAATGAATCAGATGAATACTAGACTTGAGCATTGATTATGTGTCTTGGAGGTCCTAACCTTGCAGGGTAGGTTGGCGAGTAGGTATCCTTTTTATATTTATGTGATATGATTGAGTTTAGTAGCAGTGATGATGTGTCTAATTCTTACTATGTAATGATGTGGATGAGAATATAATGTGTGTACAATGATGTATGTTATTTTTTCTTAGTCCTTGTTCAATCTATGTTTAAAAAAATATAAAAAAATTACCACTGATGTACTCAGTTAATTGATGTCGTAACAGAGGGGACTGATCCGGATTTAGGAGAGGAACGAACTAATTAACAGAATGAATACAATAAACATAGAGATAGGAAGAATAACACAAATATTCAGTGAACAATATCTTCTATTAAATAATGAAATAGGTTGAAACTATAAAACTGTAGAACTAAAACTTGCTTAGATGGTGGTAGCTATCTCTCAGAAGATATGTGGATGCTACGCGCATCCGTCTGAGAAGAATGGATTACAATGAGGCTCCAGAGGCCCTTTTCATATTACTCATGAATGTCAAAACCCTAGACATCTAAAAACCTAACCCTAGAAGGTGAAACGCCAAAAG
>SNQJ01S0126514.1:0-26332 GCA_010110895.2 Picea sitchensis
TGAGGCCATAGAGGGCTTAAACAAAAAACGTAGAGTAAGTTATCACAATTTGAAAAAAATTGTTCATCAAATTCGTCCGACTTCTGATAAGCAAATAGAGGCCTTGAACAAAAAACTTAAAATAGTTTCTGAGAAACTGGGTGAGAGTTAAATTCATCCCAATTGCCACCAGGTCATCCCACCCTTGGGCAAGAAACTTAGAGTAAGTTACCACAACTTGAAGAAGGTCATGCGCGAGAGAAAAAAATACATTGCTACACTTCTTTTTAGAGAGAAACTCACATATGACAATGTAAAGAAATTTGTTCATGCAAAACAGAAAATAAACATGCGCGATTGCATATCCTAGAATGGTCATGCAACTATGGCAGTTTGTGGTGTACATGAAAAACATGAAACAATTTCTACCCATACTTCCCTGCGAAAAAAAAATGCAAGACAGACCTACATGAAACAAATGAAAGACACTCCTTCGATTGCATGTGCACTTTTTGAACAATTGATTTTTTCAAAAAAAAGTAAGTCTTTCATGCCTGATTTGCAAGAAAAATACCTCCGACTGATAGCCCACAATAAACCATTTTCCAGGGAGAAAGTTTGTCTTCCATGCGAACGATCGCTTGAAAATGGAAAACTGCCATAGTTTGCAACCCTTGACCGAATAAGATGTAATACACCACTAGCAGATGTAAGTGCACTTACGGAACTTGAGGAGAGACTTGTCTCTTTGCGAATTGCATTTTCTCAAATCAGACCTTGGGGCTATAAGCGACCCCATATGGGCTTAACAGGATTAATTATTAATGTGCATGTTCAACTAGATGTTGTGCAAAAAGTGTTGCCACAATTCATTAACAATACAATTACAATTGTCGTGG
Source organism: Picea sitchensis (assembly GCA_010110895.2). Classification (NCBI taxonomy): domain Eukaryota; kingdom Viridiplantae; phylum Streptophyta; class Pinopsida; order Pinales; family Pinaceae; genus Picea; species Picea sitchensis. The sequence continues at coordinate 879 of SNQJ01S0126514.1, forward strand.
CTTTGAAAAGACGCTTGCAATAAAAAAATGTGTATCAGACAGCCAAAGTGCGTGTGCATGTTGTTATGAAAGCATTAAAGGAATTATGTTCCAAGGCCCTGTACAAAGCAGAGAACATTTGTATAAATGCCAACTGGAGCAGTGTTCTCACAGAAGAACATGGAAACTCTGCAGAGACTCTCGAAAATCCTAGTGATTCTGATACAAGTGATGAATCGGAGAATGAAACACCTGTTGAAACATTGGTCCATGGACTCACTGATTCACAGTGCATTTGTGACTTGCAAGACAAAATTGTTGAAATCGCACCTAGCGAGGGGCAGCGTCCACTTGGAATATTCAAGGACAAATTCATTGAGGAAATGAACTTTCCAACACTGTTCTATGGAGATCCACATGGCACTGATATTATAGAACGATTCTGTTATCATAAAATAGTCTGATGGGAGCTACTACATTCAAGCGGTTACTTCTCTTGTCACATAACAAATTTGTTTTTCAAAACAATGCACATGGTAATAGAGCAAGTTTTGTCCTACATGTGGGTCCGAATAAGAAAAGGCCAGTTACAAGGAAGAAAGTTGTTGGCCAAGGATGTGAAGTACAAAGTAAACCTAGAAAAAATTAGGAAATCTGATATAGGATACATAGATTTCAAGAACATCCACACCTCTCCTGACTATTTGCAGCAAAACAAAAAAAAACAAAATTGCAATGGTCCGACAATTGGGGTCGCCAACATTTTTCATCACATTTACAAGTTCAGAGCATTGTTGGGATCCATTGGTGGCTGTCGTTTCTGAGTTGCATAGTAACAGGAAACGTAAAAAAAAAACAATTCACTGGAAAATAACGGCATTGACTACCTCATAAGAAAAGACCCGGTGACATGTACTCGATACTATAGACATAGAATAAATTCTTTGAGACAATTGATATGCCATGATGAAACATTTTTCAGAAAAATATCGAACTCATTTTTTGTGACTGAATTCCAGAATAGGGGAAATGAGCATGACCATGCACTGTTGTGGATAGAGGGTGCACCGGTCTATGTTGTTGATAACAATTCAGAGATCGAACAATTTGTGGATAAATACATAACATGCAATACATATCATTTGGAACCAGACCTTGCGAAAGTCCATAGACATTACCATACAAGAACTTGTAGAAAACGAAAAAGCTCGCATTGCAGATACAACTTTCCCATTCCGCCAATGAGAGCTAGAAGAATCATAGAGCCAGTTAGTTTAGAGGACGGTGTTGTTGTTGAGAAATATAAATCCTTGTTCGCATTTCTAGAACAAGGAGGATTTGATGAAATGATGAGCTTTGATGCCTTCTTGACATAGGTAAATCTCTCAAAAGATGAGTACATCCAAGCCATACAAATAACTCTTAGGCAACCAACACTTTTCCTTAAACGAAAACTCTCACATATTTGGAACAACAGTTTCTCCAAGGACATGCCAGTTATGTGGAAAGAAAATACAGATGAACAGTATGTGCTGAATGCATATGCTGCAACATCCTACTGCACCTCTTGTATGACGAAGATTGACAAATCTATGACATCTGCATTTAGAAAAATATGCAAAGGACATGAAAGAAGTCATATTTATGCCATACAAATGATACGCACCCTTGGCAACACATTGCTTAATATTCAACAAATGTCTGCTCAGCAAGTAGTTCACATTGCCCTTTATTTGCCCCTCACTTGTAGTTCAAGAAAATGTGTCTTCATAAACACATCTCCACTTGAAAAACAAACATTTATGCTTAAACCGTTGGTTTTGCTGCAACAAGAACCTGACAATTTAGAGGACGTCATATGTCGCTATATTATTGATTATTACATCCAGCGTCCATCTCCTATTAGGCATATCTGCTTAGCAGAATTCGTATCGCATTACAAAAAAAATGGTACACCCATATCAAAAAGAGAAAAACCCTCTGTTATACGGTTTGTCAAATACAATAAACATTGTTACTATGAAAACTATTGTAGAGAAAAAATGTTGTTGTACGTTGTGTTCGATGAAAATGAAGAGACATTAATACATAACTTCTCTACATGGGAGGGTGCGTATGTTGCCTTTGAGACTATAGTGCATATCAATGAAGTTAGATTTACCTACAATGTTAATCCAATATGGGGTGATCTAGAAGTTTCACTTAAGTTTCCTGGCCACTCAAAGAGACAAGGAATCCTTTCTCCACCACATGGAATGGATTGCCAACCAAATATAAAATCAACATTGTATCCTAGGGGCAGATTTCAACATGATATGTGACCTGGAGAAACAAAGAGGGGGCACTTGAAAAATGGACAGTGACAACGCACACTTCCAAGGCATCATTGACACGCTAGGCCTTATCGGTATAGAGACGATAAATGGACCCTTTACATGGTCAAACAGAAGATATGGCACCCAATAGGTATCTTGTTGATCTAGGTGGATATCGATGGCCACCCGCCTTTTCCAACTCACTCAAAACAATTTTCTAGCAATTTTGGCAATTTACTATTTTTAGCAGTTTTTAACTTCGAGGGCCATTTTGAGGGCCTAAATGAAGGTTTTTCGTGATTGATATTATGAATGATTGTTTACGGATTTGATTAATCCTCCAAAATAAATCTCCTTGATGATACCTTTCCAAATGTATATCATGCACCTAAAACGAAGATCGTATGCAAAAGTTACGAACCTGAGAAGTTGATGTACTAACTTACCCAAACGGGGCCCACATGACTTTTGGCGCTTCATCTCCTAGGGTTAGGTTTTTAGATTTCTAGGTTTTTTGACATTCCTGTTTATTGTAACAATTTTCTTAGAGCCTCATGGTAATCATCTTCTTTCGAATGAGCATAGTCTTCAAATATCTTCTTAGAGATAAGTTGCCACCATTCCAACAAGCTTGTTTTCCGCTGCATTTTACAATTTTAGCTTATTTCCTTATTGAATAGAAAACTAGTTTTACTACATATCTATTATTTTGTGTCAAGATTATTTTAACAATTTGTATTCATTTCATTCTACTCATAAAATATGGATCAGTGGTATCATAATTGTATGCTCCTTGTCATCTTAATGCATGTCCCCAACAAGGTTAGGGTACAAAGAATTGGGTCTCAAGCTTATTTCTCTTGAGGACAAAATATATCGCACACCCAAGTGACTTCTCATGGTAGGAGAAAATAAATATGATGGGACATGAGATCCTTTTAAAATGTTTCTTGAGGAATCCCTCATGCAACATAGGAACAATATGATGGAGAGTTTTGCGCAAATCCTTCGACGACTACCAACAGGCGATGCATCTTCCTTGAGTGGAGGCGCTGCCCCTTTCAAGTTAAAAATCAACTTCGATATTCCTATATTTGAAGGTTAGATAGACGCAAATGTTATAGACAAGTGGCTGAATCTACTAGAAGGGTGTTTTTTTTCCATAACTTTTCGAATAGAGAAAAGATTACGTTTTCACTCCTCAAAGTCGTTCCTCATGTCAACGATTGGTGGGAAACTTTCTGTGAGAAAAAAGAAATAGAGGAACCATCATTATTTACAGCTGCTACCACCTAGGAATCCTTCAAGGATGCTATTAAGGAACAATACTACCCTTTCATAAGTTATGACGACTTTTATAACAAATGGACCACACTGCGGCAAGAAAGAGACCAAGTAGTGACAGAGTTCACAAATATATTCCATACCTTGCACAACACGTTGGGTATAAAAGATTCAGAGAGACATATAGTGCTCAAGTATCACGGTGCTCTGCATAGATACATCCATACTAAAATGGAATTTCTAGGCATCTTGTCCTTGGGGATGGCCTATCGATATGCCATCAAAATCGAGTAGAAGCTCAAATAAAAGACGTGGAAATTTGGGCCTGGGAACCTCGCACAGAAAAAACCATGAAGGGGCGGCCCCAACCCATAGAACAAAGGACAGAGAAAAGATGAATAGTATCAGGACAACCTGTCCAAGCCACAAGCAAAGAAGGACACTAGAAAGACAAAGAAATATATTGGGAAGTGGTGTGACTTCCATAGCATCCCTTGGCACAACACTATTGATTTTCTCTCAAAGAAATCATTGGTGGCCAAAGTGAAATCCTCTGAATCAGATGCAATTTCTAAATCTATTTTAGAACCAGAAAGGGGAATACAGATCATTGATGTGGAACTCAGTGCCACCGTCGCTACCACCAAGCTCCATCCTAATGAACCAGATGAGCCAGAAGAAGTTGGGTGCCTCTTCCATTCACATATGTGGGTAAAAGGCACCTCGTTCCACTTCATCGTTGATAGCGGTAGCCAGAAGAACCTCATATCAGCAGAGGTTGTCTAGTGGCTGGCCCTGCCAACCATGCCGCACCCATAATCTACACCATTGGATGGATCTTCCAAGGAAGCAATCTCTATGTCAGCCAATAGTGTTGACTATCGTACGACATCAAGCCCTTAAAAGACTAGGTATTGTGTTTTGTTGCTCCTCTCAAAGTTTGTAATGTTCTTTTGGGCCAACTTTATTTATGGAAAGCCATGCTGTATATGATTCTAGGCCTCGTAGTGTTATTATTACTTTGAACAAGAAATTCTACAAGATACTTGAGGCAGTCCCTCCTACTACTATTTTCTTGATCTCCTCTAAGCAATGCAGGAAGGTCATCTCTCAGATCGGAAAATTTGTCTTCTTCATGATTTGCACTTAGAGTGAGTGAAAGATCGCAGCCACATCTAGGGCCTCTGTGAATGATCTCTCCACACAACAAAATAAAGTGGATAAGGTAATGGAAAAATACTCAGATATATTCTACTCTCTTGCCGAGGTACCTCTGCACTATCAGATCAAGCATCCCATCGATATGGATCGAGGATCACTGCTACCCAATGGGACAGTTTACCCTCTCTTTCTATTAGAAAATGAGGAGATCAAGAGGAAGATCCAAGAACTTCTCCACAAGGGGCACATACATTTGTTGAAGGAAAATCTCCCTATGGACAGGTAGATCTCCTCTTGAGAGCTAGAATCTTAACTCTTAAGACAGAAGATGCTTATCATGGACACTGACTTCCTTTTAGATCTAGATAAAATAATGTGTGAGGAGGAAGGAGAAAAGAAGTACCTTTTACCGATGTTTGTCCCTACACGGTCCGAGTTGAGCTCCAATATTTCACTCCTCGATAAGCCCTGTAGACAAACAAAAGTACAAATAACTTCCTACTCTACTGCGATTAGCTTGAAATAGACCTATCTATTAGAGACAAATTCATCTGAGATCAAACACAGATTTGAAAGAAACATGCCAAGCATATTATATTAAAGAGAACAACAATGAAGAATGCTTACAGCCATAGAGGTGAGTGTAGAAGCTTCGTCAAGCCTTCCTCGTCTGAACCCTTGCTCAAAAAATCCTCACACTGAATGTTGATGCTCTGAAAGACACCTTCTTCATGAGATCATAGGTTAGATGCTTCACAATTATTTCCACCCCTTTTCACCATGAGAAGGACTGTTAAAATAGGCTTGGAGAGGCCCAACTACTTGAGATATCTTTGGGGTAAGTTGAGGATTTTCCTCCTCCAGTTATGGATCTACCCTAAGATCATGGCTTGACCAAAGATTCAAATCCAACTGCCTCTAGATATTGAGGGGTTGTTTCCCTCATTCTTCTCAACAAACCAATTTTTGCCTAGAATAGGTAGCGCTCCCTCAAAAGGGGCATCAGAGTGTTATAGCACTCCCCAAGAGAAGGAAATCAAGTGTTGGTGTTATAACTCTCCCCCATAAGGGTGGACAAAGCATTATAATGCTCCCTAACAATGTATAGGGGAGCGCTCCTCCCTGAAACTTAATTTTTAGTGGTCCTTCCAATAGCAAGAGACTTGCATTTCTAGTAGACTGATTCCTCCTCTTCACAACTGATGTTTGAGGTGTCCTAAGTGTCCCTGTCAGGTTGTTGAAGGCATGACATAGGAAAGAAGGCAGTATGATGTCAGCAACACTTATACAGTTGTGGTCAAAATGTGACACTTGAGACACTTGAAATGATGACACTTGCGACACTTGCGAAGTGAGTAATTTTGAGGTGTAACAGATTGCCCCCCAAAGTATGAAGTTAGAGGATGAGAACTGATAACTAAAATACTTTGCAGACTTTCAAGCAAGGGTGCGGGCTCAGAGAACTTGACAAAAGATACACACAACCATCAAACAAATGTTAAGACATGCTTCAAACCTAAGGCAGGCATACCTATGCTTGAGTGATAGAGACTTTGAAGGTATGGCCGCCATAAATACACTGGGGATCCATAATTATATTGATAAAAGGTATAGCCACCAAAAATACACTGTGGATCTATACTCCCATGACCTGAACTGATCGTAGCCACGAAGAATACACAGTGGATCTATGAGATAACAAGACATAGCCACGACCAATACAAAGTGGATCTATGTGACAATATCTGTGTCATTGTTCAAGAGAAACTATGTTGCAACCTGGGAAAAGTACATATCAGAGTGATCACCCAACCTAGGGTCTTCTTTACCAATCCCAATGTAGTACGAATTTAACCATGCGAATAGATGTTTTGATGTTGAACATGGCAGAAACCACTTGATTACCGATCAATGAGGTGAACCGTTAACAAGCACGAAAGAGATCACCATTGATGTCAATGATTCCCAAGGTACTTAGTACATTCCAGTGAATGTGAATAGATGAGTTGAAGTCGAACATTCATGGAATCATCCAATCAGAGGTTGATGATGTTAACCCACTGTCGGACATAAGGAGGCATGCCATTAAGGCATGCAGGTCCCAAGGTACTAACTGGTTTCTAAGTCTAGTTCTTGGATAATGTGTTGAAGTCGACAAGAATAGACTCGTCGAAGGAGGGCCTTGATGTATCCCCCATCAATGACATGAAACAGACACAGAGATGTAATTGGTAGATCGAATGAACATGGACTGACACGGGTATTGAGACAAGATATTTGTGATAGCTAACTCTCAAGGAGGATACTTCCCTTGAACACTGAGGCACAGCAGTAGAAACATGACATGGACCAAAACACGATGATGCAGTGGATACTGTGAATTTCATCAAGTGACCCAAAGGAGTAAGAACAACTTATAGGATTGGTTCAATTCATAGGTTCAACGGATTAAGATGTGCACAAAGACAAAGTGTCGTGTTTAAGGGCAACTCTAAGAGTTATTTGTAATGTTCTCAAAAACTGCTTGGCTTGCTTCCTTCAATTTCCCCCCCATCTAGATAGATGAGTACCTCTTTTTAATTTAACGATCTCGAGGAGGGTAACACATGCTCGATATAACTCACCTCCAGTAAGTTCCTCTTCCTTTATTTAAAGAAATGGAATAAGTAAGGGTTCGGTCCCGTATGGGCCTATCGATGTTTGTTTAAGGATCCCAAAGATAGAAAACTCGAAGGTTTTTCGTGATTATAGAGTCTGGAAAAACACTTAAAAGAGAAATCTCTCAGTTCCTTTTTCGTAAAGTAGTCGGATGAGACCGAAAAAGAGATAAACTATCACTCAACAGATGTTTTCTTCAAATACTTTAACGAGCGTGAAGAGAACAAGGTCGCTCGAGAATCTTTTCATGTTTAGAGAGTCTGAAAAGAACTTAAAGATGACTCCAATGTTGTCCTTTTTCGTAATGTTAGTCTCCCGAGGCCGAAAAAGAGATAAACTACCACTCGAAAGATGCCCTTTCGAACCTTTTAATGAGTGTGAAAGGAAGCAAGATCACTCGACGATATTTTCATGTTTAGAGAGTCTGAAAAGAGCTTAAAGGAGACTCCAGGGGGTTCCTTTTTCATGTATCCATAAAGGTCCGAAAAAGAGATAAAATTTTACCCAGATGCATTCTCATGTATTTATGAGCACGAGAAAGAAAAAAGACTAAGATCGGTATGCCCCCAGCTTGACAACTAGTGGATTAACTCCAAAATGATCATCAAAGGCTGGAGACATGCCCCCCAAGCTTCAATTCATTCACCGACTTTGAGGTTGTCACCAATTTCTCTAGTAGATGAGAAAAAGGAGAAGGGTGGATGAAAACAAGGTTCAAGAGGTGACTATTTCATTTTTTAACAAGCTTGCCACAGAGAAGAGAAACTATGCTCGTGAACTCTCCTTGATCAGGGCTTCCAAGAGGATAATTATCTGGAAGGACACCATGTCAAGGGACAAAACTCGGTCATGGCTTCCAAGAGATCTTCGCTGGATGGAAGATAATCACTCTGGAAAGGACACATGTCGAAGGCCGTGACAGGGGTAAGGAGATCATGCTCCAATAACCCTACCAAAGAAATCACCATGTCCACTACTGGATCCAAATCATCGGAAGTTGAAATCATGGGAGATGATGGAAAATCAACATCGGGAGGGGAGATAGAGTGTATATCTTCCCGAATTTCTTCATGAGGGGGAAGAAAAGAGGATCAATGATGGTTATTATCCCGAGGTAGCTCGTCAATGCTCAACATTTCCATGATAGAGTCATCCGAGGGAAAAATTGGGGAAATGTAGTCGATCGCAGATGACAAGGAACTCAACTGTGATTTCATAGAGGAACTATCGGGTGCCAATAGATGTTGGTCATCCGACGAGGGAGAAGCAAATTGGATAGAAATGTATGATGTTTTGGCTGGACTAAGTGGCATGGTGTCACTTAGTACATTGAATTCCAAAAGACGAGGTACAATCCAAGGGTCAGATGATTCCAAAGATTGATAAGCTGCGGTCGAAATCATATCGACGGTGGAAATATGATGTGTAGTTGGTGGAAGTGGTGTAAGGAAAGTACCCATGAGGCTAGAATATTTCAGTAAGCCAACACCAACTCTTTCATACATGATCTTGTGGTCTCCCAAGAAAGGAATATTGTTGGTAGCGGGAACACGAGCATTGGTTGTGCAAAAATCCAACTGATCAACAGTGACAATTTTGTCCTGATGAGGAAATTGTACACATCGAAATATTGACGAGCCAATGACAGTCATAGCATAAAACCAACTTCTTCCAAGTAACAAGTTGTAATTGAGGGGAGCATCGACCACCTCGAAATCAACAGTAACAGTTTTTCCACCCAATTGGATGGACAGGGACTGTAAAATCCCATGGGGATGAAAACCTCACCCACCGAAGGTGCGTAACATCATTGGGGATTTGTTAAGTGCAGGTGATTTTAAACCTTTCCAACATGCTAAAGACATGACACAAGTTGAGGCTCCCTCATCTAGAATAGTTCGGTGTATTTGTTGGTTGTGAACAACAACATCAACTTGGAAAGCAAGTTGGTGGGAGAGTCAAGACGCATAATTTTCCAGGTTCAACATGATGAGGTTAGACGACTGAGGATCAACAATGCCAAGAGCGGCCAAGAGCATTCTACGTTGACTAGGGAAGTGTTGTAGAACTTCTAACATAGACATAGCACATGGTGCTTGAGCCAAATCTTCAACAATGTTGTAGTTCTGGGCAGCACATGAACTAGGATTAAAGGTAGCTTTGCAGATAGTGCTCTTAGGAGGGCGTAAGATAGAGTCGAACATGGGTTTCTCAATATGAAGTGGTCCAGAGGGAGGATTAATCAATGGAATACTAACAGAGGATGATGATGGATCCGATAAAGTACCAATATTGTTAATGTCTTTTCCTTTGTCAGGGTTACCTGGTGTGTCATATGTCTTAGAGAGAGTGTTCAAATTAATCCCATTAAACATATAAATATGTTCACTCGACGAGGCCTCATCAGTAGGATGGCTAGAACTGCCCCTAGGAGAGGGGTTTTGAGAAACCATGGATTGTTGCTATGGAAAAGGTTGAGTAAGCACAGTGGTTTGTGACTTTGCTTGGAAAATTTTGGCCACTTCATTGCGAAGTGGACAGTCTCAAGTGTAGTGATCGTCACCACAAATGATACATGGGAATTTTATTTTCTGTTGTGTTTTCTTTTTGGTAGCAGGTGATTGAGCTTGATTTTTTGGTTGTTCATTGTTATTTTTTGATTTATTCTTTGTCTTCTTATTACCTCTGGATTGTTGTGAAGGGGCAGATTGAGCTGCATTCACATCAGAGATCTGAGTTTTGGGGGAGGTAGAGGAGACCGTGGTCGATTTGGACAAATATTGAGTTTTGACGGAACCGATAACACCATCTGCATGAGATGAGGATGACATCTTAGATGGATCGGTATTAGCTCGAGCAACATTCGGAAGAAAATCATACAAAGTCCCAGATTGTGAATAAACCAGATCTAAGTACTGAGCCCGAGCGATGGCTTGTTCCTCAGTGACCGCACCACCCAGAGCGACTTCGCGAGCAATCGGGGGGTAATAGTGATTTAGTAAACCATTCCGCCAATAGTATGTCAGGAATGACTACCTTGATCATCCTTCGTCGTTGCCTCCACTCATGAATATGGTTAGAGATATGCACAAAGTTAGTTTGATGAAGGGAGGTCAAGAGTTCAGTACCCGTCTCATAGCGAATAGGCAGTTGAAAGTGCGTGAGGAAAGACATGGAAAGGGAATTGAAATCATGAAAAGAAGCATGTGGTAGTTCAATATACCACTTTGCTTTTGAGCCTGTAAGAGTTTGTTGGAAAAGACACAAATGTACAGAATCATCCATGAGAGAGTTTGGTGAACACCACAAATGGAAAGTCATCACATGGTTGTTTCGATCTTCACTAGATTTTCCATCAACTTTTGGAATATCAAAAGGAAATTTAGTTGGATTGACTGGCCAAACCGGTGAATGAAAAATAGGATCATTAGTTAACCGAGACAAGTCTGGGAGATCCAGAGTCGCAAGAAAAGGTAGCTATCGATTAATTTGTGGATGATACTGGTGCTTCATAGGAACACCAGTAGGACCATAAACTGGGTTAGGTGGATAGTTGTAACCAGTAGGTCCTCCTACATATGGTTGTTGCTGGCTAGGATAAGCAGGATTTGATGATGGATGAGAAACATTTGCATAACCCGGTGGGTTCTGAGCATTATAGGCCAGGTGATTTTCTTTCCCATGAGGATAAACATTTTTCCCTTGAGTATGGTAAGGAGTAGATCCCAGAAGCGGATACACATTAGACCCATGAGGAGCATAGGACTGTGATCCCAGAGAACTCTAGGTGGTGTTTGGGATGTCTCCCAGATAAGGTTGTCCATAAGATGTTCTGGAACGAACAGGATTTGAGACTCCTCCTAGTGGATTATGAGATGAGTTCCCCCCAACATGGGGTTTAATAAAAGTGCCTCCTGAAGATACTCCCCAGGATTGTGAAGGGTTTCCATGAAACAAAGGTTGCCCCTCTGCTAGCAGTGGATTAACGACCGGGGTATGACTGGAAAACGAAGGTTTCCCTCCAGGAGGAGCATGAAAAGGGGGTTGTCCCCTGGGAGGGGTAGGCCCACCATAAAATGGTAGTCCTCCAGGAGGGAAAGGTTCATTAGATGGTGGTTTCCCTCCAGCCGGTTGTGTTGGGCTAGCAGGGGTCTGCATTCTCAGCTGAAAAGATGTCCCAACAGGATCGTGTGGAACAAGTGGAGTTGTAGAGTAAAATCTTGTAGAAACGGGGGTAGGGATTGAAGTTCCTTGGAGATGAGTAGAGGTGACGAGTCCAGCATTAGGATGGACTTGTGATGGTGTAACAATAGGGTTAATAACCTAATCGACTAGGTGATTCATGGTTTGACCGGATGGTCTTATTTCACTAGGAGGGTCATGAGGATGAAAGGGTTGTCAAAAGGATTTGAAATGTTCATAGAGATCGCGTCCCGATGAAGTTCTCCATACAGAACGAGCAGGTGTGGGATTGGTATCTACTGTGGTGCTAGGATGAACAGGAGTCCTATATTCATCACCAAAGATTGGTTCTGTGGATCCCATATATGTTTCGGTAAAAATCCTCTACAGTAATCGTGGGACCTCTTCATCTATGACGTTCCCAAGGGAGTCTAAACGAACTAAAAGTGGTTCGAGAGGATTTACCGACACAGATGTAGTGGGATTTTCAACTGTGACCAAAGCACCTTCTGAGTTCTCTAATGGAGAAGCAATAACACTTCCAATGTCAGATTGCTTTTCTACCTCTCTACAGTAGTTGTCTTCTGGAGGGTTAGGAGGTAAGGGTTGATAGCCTTCCAGAGGAAGCCCTTGCATCCTACGTGATCGACGAAGACCTTTATCATCTACAGGCTCAATTGTGGAGAATAATAGAACACACTGAAAATCGAGGGCCAACTAACAAAAAGAAACAACATACGCTAATAAAATCTAGGAATCAACCAAGTAGACAAAACTTCTCTCGATGATCGTACTAGTTGGTGATGAAATCCAACANGGGGCTAGGATATGGTGGAATAGTTACAATGGAAACCTGCTTAACGGACTTTCACCTTGGTGCAAGATTCCACATAGTAATTGTAGATTTACCCTTCAAGGAGCCTGAGTGAGTTTGACCAATGTTTGTTCTAGGTACAGTGAATCTTCCCTTCACCGTCACCTTGTGTAAGTACCTAAAGATTATGGCAACTAAAGACACCAATTCGCAGTGATTCCCTGGGCGGGTACAGTCAACAGTCTGATATGAAACGTATGGGCAGGATAACAAGTCTGAATTCAACCCGAGAGGCTCCCACACATAATCATGGGTATACCTCCAAGCGACCCCAATATACGATCCAACCACTACAAACAGTTGAACCATGGAGGGATAATCTCCATAATTCGCCCGAATGTGACCTCGTGCGTAACCCCTGTGTGAGAGGGGGATCCCAGAAAACCAATACGACAATTGGATTTGACTCTCCCTAGCTCAGGATGCTAATTTTTGTTTTGAAAACTTTGGAGAGTTGTACTCACAACCTAATCCAAAGTGCTAACCCTAGTCTACTATTGGTGGAAGATCCTAAAAACAAAAAATGTTCTAGATAATTTTTAATTAGCATTCGTTTTACAACTTTTCTTTACTCAAAGGGTGTATGAAAGTGAAACTGATGGAATGATGACTCGATTCCCAAAAATATGCATAAAAGATGATAAGCAATCATTTCTTTTCAATGAATGCCTATTTAAGGGAAAGAGAAAGAGTCGTTTTCACTATCAAACACTAATATGGAGTATCCTCAATCAATTGGTTCTCAATCAAATTCGATGCAATGCTAAAACATTTCAGAAATGTCTTTTAATATGTAAACCAATCACTAATATGTATCATTGTCGTTTGTATGTGAATGATGATTAATTCAATGCAAAAAATTCTCCTGCTAACTACCCTTTCAGATCAAGGAGATTCGGACAAGCATGATCAAATTTCGCACAAACAACACACCCTCTTGCTATGATTGAAACAAGAAGAAAAAGGAAAACAAAAGATAACAAATAAAAATAAAACAATTCACACAAAAGAGAGATGTTTAAGAACAATGACCTCAAAAAACCAAATGAGATGACTCACAGATTTCTGATGCCCTTCACCAGAGTTCCCTCTCAGTGGGATAAGAGAGAAGAAAGCAGTGGATTGATTCCAAGTTCTCAATAGAAGAAAAAATCAAAATAAGGAAGAAGGCCACAAAATCTGAACAACAAAGTTCTTATTTCTCAGAAGGAAGGATTTCAAAGGTCAATAGGAAGAAGCATTGAATCACAAAGAAGCTCAGCATGTGAAAAAACAGAGACTAGTCTTCAGAAAAGACAATTCTGGAAAGGATTTTTTGTAAAGAGAGGTCGGTACTCTGGTGTAAGGGGAACCAGATCATTATAACGCTCTTTCTAAGACCAAGGGGGAGTGTCAGTTCTCTGATAGAAAGGTAGGGAAGCGCCAGGCTTCCACAGCTCACAAAATTGTCCAAAAACCCAAAAGTTCAGAGAAACGTTGGCAATCAAGATGAATGTGATGGGGTAAGGAGTCAATCAGCATATGAAATGAAACATATGGGGTGAACAAGGTCTAAAAACAACAAAGGGTAAGACAAGGTCTGTGAGGAAAACCAAAACTAAAAAGTTCTGATTCGTCCCCAGTGGAGTCGGCAATTTCTGTTGAAGGAAAATCTCCCTGCGGACAGGTAGATCTCCTCTTGAGAGATAGACTTTTAACTCTTAAGATAGAAGATGCTTATCATGGACACTGACTTCCTTTTAGATCTAGATAAACTAATGTGTGAGGAGGAAGGAGAAAAGAAGTACCTTTTACCAGTGTTTTTCCCTGCACGGTCTGAGTCGAGCTCCAATCTTGCACTCCTCGATAAGCCCTGTAGACAAACAAAAGTACAAACAACTTCCTACTCTACTGCGATTAGGTTGAAATAGACCTATCTATTATAGACAAATTCATGTGAGATCAAACACAGATTTGAAAGAAACAGGCCAAGCATATTATATTAAACAGAACAACAACGAAGAATGCTTACAGCCATAGATGTGAGTGTAGTAGCTTCGTCAAGCCTTCCTCATCCGAACCCTTTCTCAAATAGTCCACACACTGAATGTTGATGCTCTGAAAGACACCTTCTTCATGAGATCATAGGTTAGATTCTTCACAATTCTTTCCACCCCTTTTCACCATGAGAAGGCATGTTTGAATAGGCTTGGAGAGGCCCAACTACTTGAGATATATTTGGGGTGAGTTGAGTATTTTCCTCCTCCAGTTATGTATCTTCCCTAAGATCATGGATTGAACAAGGATTCGAATCCAACTGCCTCCAGATATTGAGGGGATCTTTCCCTCATTCTTCTCAACAAACCAATTTTCTCCTAGAATAGGTAGCGCTCCCTCAAAAGGTCCATTAGAGTGTTATAGCGCTCCCCAAGAGAAGGAAATCAAGCGATGGTGTTATAACACTCCCCCAAAAGGGTGGACAGAGCATTATAACACTCCCTAACAATGTATAGGGGAGAGCTCCGCCCTAAAACTCAATTTTTAGTGGTCCTTCCAATAGCAAGAGACTTGCATTTCTAGTAGACTAATTCCTCCTCTTCACAATTGATATTTGAGGTTTCCTAAGTGTCCTTTTCAGGTTGTTGAAGGCATGAAATAGGCAAGAAGATAGTACAATGTCAGCAACACTTATAAACTTGCAGTCAAAATGCGACACTTGAAATGACGACACTTGCGACACTTGTGAAGTGAGTAATTTTGAGGTGTAACAACATCCCAACTCATCGCCTTGTGGGAGTCCAATCATGCTGGTGTAGAAGAAAGATGAGACCTCATGACTCTGCATTGATTATTGAACATTGAATAAAATCACAGTCTAAAACCAGTACTCGATTCCCCAAATCAAATACCTCTTTGATAATATCACGGGGGCTAAATACTTTAGTAATATTGATCTGAAGTCTAGATACCACCAGGTCCCAATAGAACAGACAAATGTATGGAAGACCACCTTCAATTCAAAATAAGGTCTTCACAATCATACACATTGATCACAAGACACTACATTTCATGCACACCCAAGGAAAATTGAAGAATGGCCGCCATTAGAAGTGGTCCACATACTTGCAACAGTTCCACCTCAACGTCAAGTATAAAAAAGGAAGTACCAAATGAGTTGTTTATTTCCTCAGTCGATCTCTAGTCGCGACACTCACCACGGTGCTAGACTCTTGTGAGCACAAGACTTCCAGATGGCCCCACCTCTATGAGACAGACCCTGACTTCTCCACCACCTACAAAATGTTGGGCACCAGCTCAGTGGTCGCCAATTTCCATCTTCAATATGGGTTGTTGTGTTGTGTGGGACATATCTGGGTTCCATCAAGTGAGTGTGCGAAGATGATTTTGGAAGATCACTACAGTCAGGTGGTAGCACACTTTGGCATCAAAAATACAGTGGCAGTGTTGCAAAAACATTTCTACAGGCCAAAACTTTGACAGGATGTCAGCAAGTATATCAAGTTCTACACCGGCTACGCTATTTCCAAACTGACCACTAAGAAACAATACCTGTGCACCCCTCTTCCTACTCTTAATAGTCCATGGGAATCCATCTCAATGGACTACATGTTAGGCCTCCCATTCACCAAGAGGGGAAATGACTGGTTTTTTTTGGTTGTTGATCTCTTTTCCAAGATGGAAATTCTATCTACCTGCAAGAAGAACATCACAACAGAACCAACAACCAATATCTTCTTTGAATGAGTAAGGGTACATTTTTGGATCCCACAAACCATTATCTTAGACCATGATATTTGGTTCCTCAAAACATTATGGTCGAGCCTCTAGTCATTGTTGGATAACAAGCTGATCAAATCCACTACCTTCCACCCCGAGACAGATGGCCAAACTGAGGTCATAAATCGAATGATTGTACATATCCTGTGCATTTACAATTCAAAACACCCCCACACATGGGATGAGAGTCTTCCCTATGTCCAACATAGCTACAATTGATCCATCCATATCTCAACTAGCCACAACCCCTTTCAAGTGGGGTTGGGATTCCAACCATTGGGCCCCATGGATGTTACACTACCCCTGGTGACCACCTTGGTCGACTCATCACCTTCTCCACTAGAAGTTGACAAATCCAACCAGTTCATTGAGAGGATCCATCACATGCGCTAATAGGTTCAGGATATTCTACATAAGTCTAATTCCAAGTACAAGCAGTTCCATGATCAACATCAGGTGCGACATAAGTTTCAGGTGGGAGAAAAAGTTTGGTTGCACTTGCAAAAAGAACACCTTACAGGTCCCATAGAAATCTTCTCTCACTCAATTATGGTCCTTACTCCATCACCAAGGTTGTGGGTGGAAATGATTTGGAGCTCAACATTCCCCCTTTCCATGGCCTACACCGAGTCTTCAACGTGTCTCTCCTTCGACCATATTTCCCACCATTCTTGGACACCTCAGAGATAACAGAGCAGTTGAAACCAATATAGCTCAACCTTGATTGCATGAAACATAAATCTAGTGATCAAATTGTGGACACACATATCAAGGGAACTCAACAACAAAGGATCCATCTTTATTGATTCATCAAAGAAGGGCAACTCTTGCACCAAGGAAGGTGGCTCACCCAGGGCCAAATTCAACAGAAATTTCCTCATATGATGGGGGAAATCAACACAATGGAGAAAATTTATTTCTAAGGAAGGAGAATTTGTCTAGGTGGAAATTAGTGGCCAACCACCTTTTCCAACTCGCTTAAAACAATTTTTTGGCAATTTTGGCAATTTACTATTTTTAGCAGTTTTTAACCTCTAGGGCCATTTTGAGGGCCTAAATGAAGGTTTTTCGGGATAGAGTCTCTCAATGATATCTAGCGGATCTAAATAATCCCTCAAAATGAATCTCCTCAACGATACCTTTCCAATGGGCTATCGTGAGCCTAAAATGGAGATCGTATGCAAAAGATACGACCTCGACAAGTTGATGTACTAACTTACCCAAACGGGGTTCACATGACTTTTGGCACTTCATCTCCTAGGGTTAGGTTTTTTGATAGCTAGGGTTTTTGAAATTCATGTTTATTGTAAAAAGGCATCCAGAGCCTCATGGTAATAGTCTTCTTGCGAATGAGTGTTTTCGTCACATCTCTTCTTAGAGATAAGTCGCCACCATTCCAACAAGCTTATTTTGCACTGCATTTTACAGTTTCATCTTATTTCCTTATTGAATAGAAAGACATTTTTACTGCATCTCTGTTATTCTGTGTTAAGCATCTATTAATAATTTTTATTCATTTCGTTCTGCTCATAAAATCCAGATCACCCGTCATCTTGACAAATTCCTCATCTTTTAACCTTTCATGATGGAAGGTCTCACCTGACATGCCTTAGTGATTGAAGTATCGGGCTCGAACCACTGGCCAATTCTGATCATAATGGATATCAGTGGAACACCAAGAAATAATACCTTTCACTTCAAAAAATTCTCGTTAAATCACTTGGATTTTCAAGCAAACATTGAACAATGGTGGCACAAAGTTGTGGTTCCTAGAGGCACTCCCATGTACAAACTCCAGCTGAAGCTAAAAAATCTCAATAAGAGTCTAAAAATATGGAATAAATCCACCTTTGGGAACATATTCCAATCCCAAGAGTTCATGAACCAACAAATACAGACCCTACAGCAAAAAATAAGGCAACAGGGCTTCACTGACCCTCTAAAAGAACACGAGGCTAGCCTAAATAAGTAGATGGTTGAGCGACGGGCATAGGAAGAAATCCTCTGGAGACAAAAATGACTCATCCAGTGGCTCAAATAGGGGAATGCAAATTCCAAGTTGTTCCATAGATAAATGCTTCAATGACTACACATTAACCACATCTCTCACTTCTCCACAAACCAAGGCATATAACTAAAATGACATAAATACATAGAACATGAGCTACTCTCTTATTATAGGAAGCTTCTTTCCAAACCCCCAATTGACCACACTCAATCCATATAAAACATCACAAAGCACATTCTAAATAATCTCACTGGATAACAAAACGAGGCTTTGATGCAACCAATCACACCTGTCAAAGAAGTGGATCAAGCCTTTAAAGATATACCCATTGAAAAATCCCTTGGGCCTGATGGATTCACAATTGATTTCTTTCACCACTGCTAGGCTATGATTAGAAAGGAAGTTTGGTAAATAATTGAGTGTTCAAGGAGGTTCAGATAGGTTCTACTAGATCTCAACGCCACTTTCCTCACTCTTATTGCAAAAGAGAAAAAAGTCACTCATCCAAAACAATTCAGACCAATAACACTTTGCAATGTGATCTACAAACTCCTTGGGAAGGTTATTTCCAAGAACCTCAAGAGAATTCTTATCTTTATCATCTCCCAAGAAAAATATGGTTATGTGGAGGGTAGTAATATCTTGGACAATATCATTTTAGTGCATGAGGTGATTCATTCTCTCCAAACCACCAAATCTCCAGGTATGCTCCTTAAACTTGGTCTCTCTAAATATTTTGACAAACTCAGTTGGGACTATATGAAAGCCACCCTTTTAACCTTTGGCTTTGACCATTGAATGGTCTCTTGGATCGTTAATCTCACTTCTTCTTCCCTTTTCTCCATCCTCATCGATGTAGTTCCTTGCAGGCACTTCTCCCTTTCTAGAGGCATCCGACAAGGTGATCCACTCTCGCCCTTTATTTTTATCATTATGACAAAGGGTCTTAGTCGCTTAATCAAAGCTACCATATCCAATCATACACTCTTGGGTATTTCCCTGAATGGCCTCTCTCCACCCATCTCCCACAGTCAATTCATGGATGACACATTAATGATGGGGCTCCCCATAGTTTTGGAAGCCACCCGCATCCACTACATCATCCAAACATTCTATGAAGCCTCTAGCATGGACATCAATTTGGCCAAATATGAAATAGTATTCTTCAACATGCCCCTCCCGATGCAACTCCACATCACTCAAATATTTCATTTCAGCCGAAGCTCCCTTTCGTCCAAGTATATTGACATTCCACTCATTGATAAATCTTTGAGGAATAACTCCTTGGAGGATCTCATGTCTAATATCAAGAAAAAGTTATCATCTTGGACCTTCCTCTCCCTCATGTTGGAGTTAATTCACACACACATAGGGTTTCTTTTTCCTAAGGTTTTTCCTTGTTTTTAATTCATAATTAGTCATTATCTAGTCTCCTATATTTTAGGGGAGAATATTCCACCTGGAGAATATTCTCTTTCAGTTGGCACTTCAATTTGAATAGTTGAGTTGAGTTTAGATGTTGCATTGGTTTTGTCACCATGCAACATTGGGATCATCACCATGATAATGTGCACTTTCTTTGGGATCGTCACTAGACTAGTGCATTACCCTTTAGTCCCTAAGTTAAATCCTCACTACTCTTTGTTCAGTCAATTCACTGAAGACTAGTTTCCTAGTTCACTGTTGGAATTGGGACTCACTGAAGCACATAGGCAGTGCCCTGGGTATATTTATAGATCGGGCAAACAACAAGGATCAATATAACTATGCCATAATATGAGTGGAGGTAGATCTAGAGGTGGGTCTTCCAGAGGCCATAAAAATCAATGTCGGCAACTAGACCCATGTGCAAAAGCTAGATTACAAGTAGCTTCCCTTCAAGTGCTGAAAATGCCAAGTTTACGGCCACTTTTCCAGAGGCTGTTCGACCAATGATGAGGCAGATAAAGGGAAGGAGGAGGTTTGGAATCAGATCAAGCACGTCAAGTCTTCCCATAAATCCCACAAGTCTGGTGTCCAATCTGTAAAAGGCCCTCAGTTGGCCCATATTCAGCAAAATCCTCCACTGATGGGGAAAGAGAACAAGTTTGGGCCTCTAAGCTCAGAAATAGAGGAAGTTCAATAGGGAGAGACCCAAAAGGTAAACTCCCTAGCTAAGGAGACCCCCTCCAGCTCGATCAAAGGTGGAAGTGCAATAGAGATCTTTAAAGGAAAATTCTCATAAGATGAGGAGGAAATTCAAGAATTAGAGGACTCAGAGGAGGAAGGAGAACTAGGAGATTCTCAAACCTCTGTCAGAAGATCCATAAGAGGCCGCAAGTCAACATGGGAAAAAAGAGAAAAGGAAACATACAAATACAAGATTCAGGTCTCCCAACCAACCCTTGAGAAACTATTGGCAAAAACTATGAAGATGACGAGACACCAGACTCAGGGCTCCAAGGGAGCCCAACATAATAAAAGTAAATGATGAAGGTCGTCTCCTGGAACTGCAGGGGTATGGGGAGCAAAGCCAAAGAAGAAGCCACAAGAAGTTTAATAAGAATAGAAACCCCAGACATACTCCTCTTTCAGGAGACAAAAATGGAGGACTCAATCTTCCTTCAAACAAGTAAGAAATTTTGGAATAAAGGTGGAGTGCATCTAGTCTCTACTTGTGGAGCATCAGGTGGGCTGGGCACTCTCTAGAATACTAATAAGTTCTCACTAGTCTCTGAGACCCTAAACACTCACTGGTTGTTTTTAAAGCTGCAACATCTCATCACAAAGGAGATCATAAGATTTTTTAATGTGTATGTTCGAGTTAATGCTTGGGAGAAAAAGGCCTACTAGGATTCCATAAGAAACCTGGCAGATCTAGTCAATTTGGAAAATGTCATCATTGTTGGAGATCTCAACCTCACTTTAATCTCAACAGAAAAGAGAGGAGGCAACATCGTAAGGGATCTGACAAGGGAATGGGTGGAAGACCTTATGTAGGACTGGGACTTGCTATACATCAAGCCCTCTATTGGTAAGTTCACTTGGTCAAATAAAAGAGTCGGTCCTGGACATATTGTAGCAAGATTAGATAGATTTTTTATTCAAAGTTCCTTCCTCCTTCTAGGGTTAGAGGCTAGAATGCATATTCTTCCTTGAAACTTTTCCGATCACAAACCCATCAAACTTGAGCTACTGGTGAATCTTGATCTTGGCCCAATACCATTCAGATTTAGCCTTCTTTGGGTCAAGGAACCGGACTTCATGGACATGTTCAAGGAAAGTTGAAAGCAACCAGTCAAGGGCTCCCCTTTTTTTTATTTGGGAGGAAAAACTCAGAACAATGAAAGTTGTTCTAAAAATATGGGCCAAAAATTTTCCCAATCATGCCACCGAAAGGAAAAAAATTCAAAGTGCCTTAGAGCTCCACCATTTACATTCAGAAGATGTTGAAATAAAAAAAGAGGCTTTAGACAAAGAGGCACATCTTCAGCAGAATTTTCACAAGGCTTGCTTGGCCGAGGAAGAAAAATGGAGGCAAAAATCGTGAAGCCTATGGCTCAAAGCAGGGGACAAGAACTCCTCCTTTTTCCACAAGAAAGACCAAGCAAGAAAATGGTCAAATGCCATCTCAGAAATGAAGGAAGAAAATATCACCCACAGTGATAATACTAGCATCAAAAGGGCAACCTTCCTCCATTTTAAAAATCTATATAATGAGGAAGAGGAGATGGGTCAAAATTCTAAACTTCTGGAAGTGGTCCCCCTCTTGATAACAATGAAGATGAATCAGCTGCAAGAAGCCAAAGTCACCAAAAATGAAGTAAAGGATGCCCTATATGCTATGGACCCTGACAAATCCCCAGGCCTAGATGGATTTACAACCAAATTCCTCTAGGCCTGCTGGCAAACTGTAGAAAATGATTTCTTTAAAATGATTTTAAAATCCCAAAATTATAAGAAAATAGGAGGCAACACTAACTCTGCGTTCCTTTCCCTCATCCCTAAGGATAAAGGAGCCAAAACCTTCAACATATTTCGTTCGATATCCCTTTGTAACATAGGGTACAAATTGATCACCAAAGTGATAGACAATAGACTTAAGAACATTCTCCCCAAAATTATTCCGGAGAATCAAGGAGGCTTCATCCATGGAAGACAAATTGTGGACAACTTCACCTTAGTTCAAGAGGCGATCCACTCAAGTCATCATCAAAAAGAAAAAGGTATGGTTGTCAAGCTTGATCTAGAAAATGCTTTTGACCGAATTAGACACAACTTCCTATTGGATGTTTTGCATAAGCTTGGGTTTGGATCGAGATTCATAAATTAGATTTGGGCTTGTATATTAAAACCTTGGATCACCCCCATGGTAAATGGTAGGGCTTCTGACTTCTTCAAAGCCTCGAGAATACTTAGGCAAGGGTGTCCTCTTTCACCCCTCCTCTTTTCTCTACAAGCCTCTGTCCTCAACTTCTACCTTGACAAGAAGCAGCAAGATCATGAGATCATTGGACTAAGTATAGCAAGAGGAGTTAAAAAAATCAATCATGCCCTCTTTGTCGATGATACTTTGTTGTTGGGTGATGCCACAATGATTTTGGCTACTAAGTTCAAATAAGTGTTGGACGAATTCTGTGAGGAATCTGGCAGTAAGCTAAACAAAGGGAAATGTCACATTTATGGCTAGAACATTTCAACCTCCTCTCTCAATGCAATAGCCAGATGCTTTGGATTTGTTGCTTACTCATCCTAGTCTTCATTCAAGTATCTTGGACTTCCTATCTTTCTCAAGAAATCCTCCAACCGAGATTGGCTTCCCCAAATAAATAAATTCAAAATTAAAATGTAGGCTTAGGGTTCCTCCTAGATTAATATTGCAGGTAAGACGATGCTCATCAAAGTTGTACTCCACAGCCTTCCTCTATTTCAATTCTTCATCCTCCTTGCTTCTGTAGGCATCCTCCGGAAGATGGAGGATTGCATTCGTCAATTCTTTTGGAAGGGAGGAAAGCAGAATGAGAAAAACATCCCTCTCGTCAGATGGGAAATAGTCTCGAAGCCATTGATAGAGGGGGGTCTGAACTTTAAAAACCTATTCTCTCAAAACATAGCTATGGGAGAGAAAACTATTTGGAGAATCATTTCTCCCAATCCTGGCTGGGTGCAACTGGTACTGTGGAAGAAATATTTCAAAGGCAAGAGAACCAGATGCTTGGACAATCCACTCCCTCAATTCAAGTCAACCCTCCTCAACCTCTACACTAAGGCCATCCCTCTGATCAATTCACACACATTATGGATCCCTGGAAACTACAAAAGCATCAACATGTGGAATGACTGAATCATGAACAATCTTCCACTGGTAGAGTACATCTCCCTACAAACGCTGCACCTGTGGTTGGATGACACTGGATATAAAATTTTGTGGGACCTCTCCTTATGGAATGGTACAACCTGGGCGAGCTGGAAGCAAATCCAAGTGCCCCTAGAACTCTAGGCCAATAGCGCTGATTTTTTTTCCCTTTTGCATGGCATTGCTCCCACTCACACGAGGAGAAAGGACACTCGTGGCTTGGGGCCGATGGCTGGTGGATTTTCAGTGGCGCAGGGCTATGCTAAGCTGCTAGAGTGGCCTCACATTCCTTCGGATCCAGCTCCCTAGAAGGGGATCTGGAATCATTCCTCTATTCCAAAATTCGACTTCTTTTGTTGGCTTCTATGTCATAGAAAAATATTAACAGATGACAGACTACAGAAAAGGGGAATTTATGGTCCTTCTAGGTGTATATTATGCAGAGAAAACATTGAGTGCACCCGCCATCTAGTATTGGAGTGAAAATTTGCAACGCAAATATGGCACGAGCTCTTAGGCACTTGGAGATCAAATTTTACTCTCCCTGGCTCCATTTCAGAGTTGTTCACAAACTGGTTGCACAGATATCCTGGCCCGTTTCCAAAAAACAAAGTAATCAAAGCCACCTGGACCTCCCTTCCAAAAATCACCAGCTGGCAAATTTGGCTAGAGAGGAATAAAAGGATCTTTAGAAATAAAGTGTAGGATGCTAAGTTTGTGGTGATCAAGATAAAATGTCAGCTGAAAGAATGCCTGGTAGATCAATTGGATGACTCAAACTTATGCCAGCAAGATCTTGATTGGGGCACCTCACTTGATCTTCATTTCCAAAAGCAGTAAGCATCAACATCCCTCCCAAAAAGTGGCAAATAAGAGAAAAAGAGAAATATTTCTATGACTGGATGTCCAAGAAATCAAGACACTCCCTCTTTTTTGATGGGGAAGCCAAAGGCAACCTAAGAAAATCTGGCTCAGGGGGAGTTATAAAGAATTTAGAAGGCAGAACGATCCACAGCTTCGCCCAGGGCTTGGGCCATACTTCCAGCATTCAAGTTGAAGCGATGGCTCTCTTCCAAGGACTCAAGTATCTCAAAGACTTGGGTATCAATGAGGTAAATGGTTTTGGGGACTCGCAGGCCATCATTAAATCCATAGTGACCAATTCTTCCCCGTCATATTTTCACTTTGCAAGATTGATATTTAGAATCAAAGTCCTGGAAAAATCCTTCCAGAACTTGAACTTTTTCCATGTGTTGAGAACGAACAATAAGGAAGTGGATTTGGAAGAAAATAAAGTATTCCTCCTTTCTGTTGGGTCGATTATGAGAGATAGAGATGAATCTTGGGATCCAATCCCTTAACCCTCTACCTTCCATGTTCTATTGCATCCTTTTGAAGAAATTTGTTTGTATTCACAAGCTTGGGCAAATCACGGAAATGGATTCTATTGTAGCTTGTAAGAAGACCTGGAATATTAGCATTAGTGCCATGATCCTCCTAATAGGATAGGTACTTTGGGCTCTGCTCCCAAATTTTGTAACCTGAATTGAGGCATTCATGCCAAGTTTCTAATATAATCCCATAACCGTTCCTGTAAAAATAAAAAACACAACAACAATATAACCAGAACAATCACCACAATAACACTGAAATAATATAAGAATAACAACAGAAATAACACTTTGATTCTTAGAGAAATGTTCACTGGCCTCTTTGAGGGGGAAACCTCCAGTCGAGCAGATCTCTATTACAATAATATCCAAGCTAGGGTTCTCATACCCTTGACTCCTATTTATACTAAATATGTCTATCAAAAGAAGCATCTAGAGGAAGATCCTTCTAGAAGCAGAAGCTTCTATTAGGTCTTCTGACATTCGACTT
>SNQJ01S0126517.1:22476-35709 GCA_010110895.2 Picea sitchensis
TATATATATATATATATATATATATATATATATATATATATATATATATATATATATATATATATGAAAAGAAGGGATACAATCACAACCTCCACGAGCAAGCCCAAAAGTACAAAAAAGTGTGCGTCAGTCTCAAGAAAAACACCTAGTCACAAAATCTACATCGTATTGTGCATGAACATAACATATCATGAGACATAGGGAAAAAATTTGAGCGAATACACACTAATTACTAACCACACCAACCACATGAGAAGGTTGGTTGTGGTCATTTAGGGTAGGGCCCCAACTTGAGACAATGGGGTAAACCTCAGTGGGTTGGACTAGGTCCCACACATCGACAAGGGGCTCGAAGGGCTTGGCCCCTTTATGATATTGTGAGAACCGATGTTGAGAATTGATCAATTTTTGTATCTTGATACTAGGATCGTTTGATCCATCAAATATATTGTTCTTGTGTGATGGGCTAAGGGGCCAGTGTTTGTTGCGCTTATGCCTCTCATGAACTTGTCTCCCTTGCCTAGTGGTGGGCTCTACTATGATAGGAACTTTGATGGCACCCTGTAGAACTAGGTTTCCTTGGTAGGTCAAGTGGTTGATTTAGGCCACGAGGGAAAAATGGGTTAGCTGGGCCAAGTGGGCTAGGTGGCATTCTACTCATAGTGCATGGGGCTTTGTGCCAGTACTTCAATAATTATTGTAAATTCTCCATCTCGAGCTACACTTTATGTGTTTGCACTATGATTTACATTAACAAGATAATGGTTATCATTGTGCCATCATACCAAGAAAAATTTTGTGATGAGACATTTGCATTAAACAACACATCATTTGTCTTCTTTTAAATCTAAAAGAGGATCTCAATTTGATAGTCATCCATGCAGATTGAAATTTAATGGCCTGGGGCAAGCAATTACCAAGCATCCCACCATGAGATGGATGTTGGGATATATAGTTCATAGGGGGACTCAATGCAAGTCCATGCAAATTGGGCAAGAGGGTAGAAACAAAAGAGGATTTTAAGGGTTTCATATCTCCCACATTGTAGACAACGTGTTGGTCTCTTATCTAAAGGGAGTTTTCCCACAAATGGACACAAAATATCGACTTTTTGGGCTAGATAACCAGATTTTATGTTTGCACTTCAACCTCTGAGCTCATTTAGTCGACATTGAAGGAAAGACTTGGGGCTTAATTGTTTATATCCCATGGATTTCTTGTAGTTGGTAAAATTTACGGTCTTTCCTCAATACCAGTCTTGCCACTACACTCAAGGCACTTGGAGGCCAAGCTTTAATACTAGACCCTTGGAAATGAGCCATTGGATGTGGTTCAAGAGGAATGACTAGTGTATATTTCCTCTTAATCTTAGCATGAGGGAGCCAAGATTTAGAGTGCTTTTCCTAAAGATATTTAACATGTCGAATACTGTCCTTGAGAGCTATAGGGCTCAAAATTAAGAGAACTTGAACAATGGATTTCCCTGAAAATGAATCGTAGGTGATCAACAAAAATTTTGGTTTGTGAATGATTGTTCGGATTGGGGAGACACCTCCTTCTTGTTCAAATAATAAGTGTGCTTGTTTCACCATAGACAATATCACTATATTGTCACCTAACCATAGGCACAAAGGCCACCCTCAAGCACCTTAAACCTTGATAGACAGAATAATTCCAGAAGCAATCACTAGAACCAATAGCCAACCAAGGTAGCATATCTCTCTCCAAAGCTAGTGTACCAAGAAGAAAGTCCAAACCATAAACAAAGACCTAGTCAGTACTGCAGTAGCTACATCTCTCCTCCAGTCATGCGAACCACTATTCCTTATGCAGTTGTGAGAGTGAGTGAGTACAAATGAGCTCAAGATCCCTCTATTTATAGTCCTCCAAGTTACTTAACTGGGTTGACTTCTTCTCTTAGAGGCTAATAACTTGATATATGTTATTCTCTTGAGTCGACTTGTCTTCTAGGGTTATTAACCAACTATTTAGGGTTTCTCTTGCTTCCCAGAATATTCTAGTCTCGTCAAAGGTTACATGTAGAGGTCAATACTTCCCGCAGTTACCGTAATATCAACACTCCCTCCTATCTAGGGAGGTATTAAAGGCAATGTTATTGAGCACAAACAAACCATTCAAACGATAGCATCATCATAGCCACACATGCTATCTCATGATCAAATCACGAGCACCATCATCACTATCCATCTAGATAGTCTCCATGGCAATCAGAACAATGCCATCCAATAGAGAACAATTGTGTCTATCCATATTAGTAGACAACTATTATCCAATGACACAAAACCACTCCTAGTAGCACACAACTACTAGCCAATGACATACAATCAATACCAGTGGATCACATCCACCACAATAACATAAACTATTGTCCAGAGACATACAGTCTCCACAACAATCAAATCATATCATTTGATATCAACCTGCATCAACAATGTCATCAATGACATCACCTCTAAGCCGTAATAGCATGATGTGCATGCATCATATCTAAGCTATATTGGCATGATCCAGAGTATCATCTACATCATCTCTAAGATTTACTAGCATGACATAACTAGCATGATGCCAATGCATCATATCTAAGTTGTATGCCACCTCTAAGTTGTACTTGCATGATGTAGATCAATGCCTCAATGTGTCACCTCTAAGTTGTATGATCATCTCTAAGCCATACTAGCATGACATATCTAGCATGATGCCAATGCATCATATCTAAGCGGTATGCCACATCTAATTTGTACTCACATGATCATATCTAGAATGACACGAGACCACCTGCATCATCTCTACGCTGTATGATCGTCTCTAAGCCGTACTAGCATGATATATATAGCATTATGCCAATGCGTCATATCTAAGATGTATGCCACCTCTAAGTTATACTTGCATGATCATATCTAGTATGATGCGGCTCACCAGCATCATTTATAAGTTGTACTAACATGAACATAACTAGCATGATGCAAGCATCATCTCTAAGCTATATGTCCACCTCTAAGTTGTACTAGAAAGATGATCCTCAGGCCACTGTATCAACAACTCCAACCATCTGTATCATATATGAGTTGTACTAGCATGATGAAAGAATCATCTCTAAGTTGTGTGATCATCTCTAAGTTGTACTAGCATGATACAGATCTGCAACTCACTGACAGTCCATGATGCCACATATCAATGCTCCATCCCAATTGAGGAAGTCGTCTCCTCCCTTTCAACTAAGGGATCAATCTCCACGAGCCCCAAATTTTCCCTTAAGTATGAAAACTTTATTTTGGACAAAGGCTTCGTCAAAATATTTGCAATCTACTCATCAGTGGAGATATACTAGAAAACCACTTCTCCCCTCTGGAATTTATCATGAAGAAAATGATACTTGATGTCAATGTGCTTCGACCTGTCATGGAACATTGGGTTCTCTGAGAGCTTCACACAGCTCTGGTTATCACAATATATCACGGTTGAATCCAACACCTGATCAAACAGTCCAAAAGCTAGCTTGCGGAGCCACACTGCTTCCGTACAAGCATCACAAGATGCAATATACTCTTCTTTCGAAGTGTTGAGTGCAACATACTTTTGTTTTTTTCTAGCCCATGAAATCATAGCAGAACCCAAACTGAAACATTGTCCAGAAGTACTATTTCTATCTTCCGCACTTCCTGCCCAATTTGAATCGGTAAATCCATGCAACTTTACTTCACTGTTTGAGGCAAATATCAAACCATACATTATCGTCCCACGAAGATATCTCAAGATATGCTTTGCATCCACCCAATTCTCTTGTCTAGGTTCCACTTGGAACTAGTTCAACATGTTCACAACAAAGCATATGTCTGGCCTAGTAATTACCAAATACATCAAGGAGCCAATCAACTGTCGGTACAGGGACAAGTCTACTAGATCATAATCAGAGTCTCTCAACTTCCTCAAATTTGTTACCATGGGAGTTGCCATGAATTTGCAATCAATCATCCCAAACTTTTGAAGGATCTTTACGACATACATCCCTTGTCCTAGGAAGACTTCACCATGCTTCTGCCATACTTCTAATCCCAAGAAGTAGCGCATGAGACCAAGCTCCTTCATATCAAATTCAGTGGCTAGCTCCTTCTTACACTGAATAATGAGAGGCTATACCAATATCTTGGAGCTTTCTTGAGTCCATACAAGGCCTTTTTCAATCTACATACATGGTTTTTTGGGTGTACCTCAAAACCTTGAGGTTTCTCTATATATACTTCTTCCTCAATCACTCCATTGAGAAAATCGGTCTTTACATCTATCTGATGTAAACTCCAACCCATGGAAGCTGCTAGAGATATTATGTCTCTGATAGATGTATATCCAGAAACCAGAGAAAAAGTCTCATCATAATCTTCTCCCTCCTATTGGGAGAACCCTCTAGACACAAATCTTGCCTTGTACTTATCAATACTTCCATCTACAACATGTTTTATCTTATAAACCCACTTTGAAGTGACTACAAACTTCTCTTTAGGTCTCAACACAACTTCCCATACATACTTCGTCATGATGGATTGGTATTCGTCCATCATGGCCTCCTTCCATTCTTTCTTCTTAATTGTTCCTCAAAGGTGGAAGGTTCTGCATTAACCAAACTTGTCATGAGTTATGAATAACTAGTGAACCTTTTGGGTTTCTTGATTTGTCTGAAAGTACCAGTGGGAGCCTTATGCTTTTCTACTTCTTGCAAAGTAGTTTCAAGCCATGGTGGTCTTTTTCTTGTCTTAGGTATAATAGTTGGTTCCACAGATTCATGTGGTGGTTCTTGTTCTGCATTAGGTTGGTCTAGAGAACATGTACTTTCTTCTTTGGTATCTTCATGTTCCTCTTCTTCCTTGGATTCTATAGATTCTTTTGTAGACTTCTTAAATGCAATCCTTTCATCAAAAGTTACGTTTCTACTTATTTCAATCTTCTGCTGACTTGGAACATAGATTCTATACGCTTTTGATGATTCACTATAACCAACGAATATTCCTCTCTTTCCTGAGGGTTCCAACTTCTCTCTTATCCTTTGGAACATGAATGTATACATGACATCCAAATATTCTCAAGTGTTCGCTTGGCTTCTTTCCCGAGAAGGCTTCTTCAGGAGTCATGTTCTTCAATATTCTATGTGGACTTCCATTCTGAACATAAACAATTGTCATAGCTTCTTCTCCCCATAGGAACATAGATAAGTTTTGATCATTCATCATTTCCTTGGTTGATTCTTCAATGGTTCTGTTCTTTCTTTCAGCCACACCATTATGTTGAGGATTGTGAGGGACAATGAGCTCCTTCCTAATCCCAAATTATTTACAAAAGGAAACGACTCCTTGGAGGTGTATTCTTCTCCATTATCAGATCTTATTGTCTTTATCTTCTTATCTGTTAGGTTCTCTAATTCAACCTTGAATTCTTGGAATTTGCTAAATACTTCATTATTAGTCTTTAACAGATACAACCATGTCTTTCTTGAGAAGTCATCTATGAATGTTACATAGTAAAGAGATCCTCCTAGAGACTTCACTAGCATAGGTCCACATACATTTGAATGTATTAGGTCTAATATCTCTTTGGATCTATTCTCACTGCTTGGGAAAGGTTTCTTAATGTTCTTCCCAAGTGTACATTCTTTGCACACACCTTCATGTACTGACTGTAATTTTGGTATGCCTTCAACCATCTACTTTAGGGATGGAAAGGGTTGATAATGAAGGTGAGCATACCTTCTATGCTATAACTCATTAGGGTTGATTTTTTCATGTACTAGGGCTTGAATATTCATACCTAGGAGTTTATATAACCTTCCTTCACAGGTTCCAATAAATCTAGTGTTTTCTATCTTGGAGTCATTAGACCATACAAGAACTTTTCCATCCAAAAAATCTACTCTATCTCCTTTCTCTTCCAAACAAGAAATAGATACTAGATTCTTTTTCAAACTAGGGACATAAAACATTACTAATATGGATAGAGTTACATGATTCCATTTTGATAGTAGCTTGTCCAATTCCCTTGACTGCATAAGAGTTCTCGTCTCCAAGCTCTACTTTATGAGGTGTCACCTTTTCCTTCATGCTTGAGAAATTCTTATGGTCACCTGTCATATGCCTTGAAGCTCCACTATCGATCAACCACATGTCATCTTCAATGGTTCCAGTGAGAGCCGAATAATAGAAGAGATTTGCTTCATCATGCTTTGTCTTCTTTGAGGGTTATTCATCATTGGCAGCTGATGTGTAATGTCTCTCTTTTCTCTTCCCTGTTAGTTTATGGAAATTCCTTTTGTAGTGGCCATAATCATGGCATTCAAAACATTTTACCTTTGACATATCTCTATTGAAATTTTTTGTTGAATCAGATCTTTTCTTACCTCCATGTGTTTTAAACTTTGTTGCAAAGGCTTGAGCATATTCTTCCTTCTGAGATTTTCCCTTAGAGTTTAACCTTGTCTCTTGTTGTGAACAACAGGTCCAAAGTTCTTCTAACATTGGAAACTCCTTTTTATTCATTCTTGCAACAAATGCATCCCATGGTCTAATATCTCTTTGGATATATTCTCACTACTTGGGAAAGGTTTCTTAATGTTCTTCCCAAGTGCACATCCTTTGCACACACCTTCATGTACTGACTGTAACTCTGGTATTCCTTCAACCATCTATTTTAGGGATGGAAAGGGTTGATAATGAAGGTTAGCATACCTTCTATGCTATAACTCATTAGGGTTGATTTCGTCATGTACTAGGGCTTGAGTATTCAGATCTAGGAGTTTATATAACCTTCCTTCACAGGTTCCAATAACTCTAGCGTTTTCTATCTTGGATTCATTAGACCATACAAGAAATTTTCCATCCACACAAGCTACTCTATCTCCTTTCTCTTCCAAACAAGAAATAGATACTAGATTATTTTTCAAACCAGGGACATAAAACATTACTAAGATGGATAGAGTTACCTGATTTCATTTTGATAGTATCTTGTCCAATTCCCTTGACTGCATAAGATTTCTCGTCTCCAAGCTCTACTTTATGAGGTGTCACCTTTTCCTTCATTCTTGAGAAATTATTACGGTCACCTATCATATACCTTGAAGCTCCATTATCGATCAACCACATGTCATCTTCAATGGTTCGAGTGAGAGCCGAATAATAGAAGAAATCTGCTTCATCATGCTTTGTCTTCTTTGAGGGTTCTTCATCATTGGCAGCTGATGTGTATTGTCTCTCTTTTCTCTTCCTTGTTAGTTTATGGCAATTCATTTTTTAGTGGCCATAATCATGGCATTCAAAACATTGTACCTTTGACATATCTCTCTTGAAATTTTTTGTTGAATCATATCTTTTCTTACCTCCATGTGTTTTAAACTTTGCTGCAAAGGCTTGAGCATCTTCTTCCTTCTAAGATTTCCCCTTGGAGTTTAACCTTGTCTCTTCTTGTGCACAACAGGTCCAAAGTTCTTCTAACATTGGAAACTCCTCCTTTTTATTCATGCTTGCAGCAAATGCATCCCATGATCTAGAGAGACCATTGACTGCTATGTTCACAACTTCCTTTTCTGGGATGGCTTCTTTAATAGATTGTAGTTGATTTCTAAACTGAAAAATCCTCACAAAGTATGAATCTATGGTGTCATCCCTTGTAATCTTTGTATCACAGAGTTCATTCTTCAGACTCATCATTTGTCCAATATTTCTGACTAAGAAAAGGTTTAGGGCATCATACATCTTGGATGAGTCAAGATGAGAAATGTAGGGTATCAAGTGATTCTTTACAGAGTCCACTATGATACTCATAGAATTAATGTCATTATCCTTGAACTTCCCCAGTGCTGCAATGTTCTGAGGTTCCTTCTCTTGTCCTGCTTCAAACTCTGGTTCCATGATATTGCCTTTCACGATATCCAAGACTTTATTCTTGGAAAGGATGAGGTCAATCCTTCTCTTCCATGCTCTGAAGTTTAAAGTCCCTTCTAACTTGTTTTTAGACTTCATAGAGTAAGTCATCACTGCTTTGATTTGGTCAACCTTTGACTTTGACCAAAAACTCAAACTTGACACCTTGGCTTGCTGAGAGTACCAAGAGGTGTGCTTGGATAGGGCGCACTAGGATATCCTGGAATTAGGTCAAGTGCTTCACTTAAGGTGCCTCGACAATAGGGTTAGGGTTTCATCGCTGCGACAAAACTCTAACTGCAACTGCAACTGCAATTGAGCAAATTCTCCCAATCTACCCTCTAGTGGTTACACTGTTCAAAGATAGTGCAGGCCCATAACTTGTTAAAGTAATAGGTGTGCTCGTTTCACCATAAACAATATCACTATATTTTCACCCAACTATAGGCACAAAGGCCACCCCCAAGCACCTTAACCTTAACAGACATAATAATTATAGAAGTAATCACTAGAACCAATAGCCAACCAAGGTAGCATACCTCTCTCCAAATCTAGCGTACCAAGCGGAAAGTCCAAACCATAACCAAAGACCAAGTCACTACCGTCGTAGTTGCAACTCTCCAATCATGCGCACCACTAGTCCTTATGCAATTGTGAGAGTGAGTGAGTACAAATGAGCTCAAGCGCCCTCTATTTATAGTCCTTCAAGTCACTTAACTGGGATGAATTCTTCTCTTGGAGTTTAATCCTTTGACTTTGACCAAAAACTCAAACTTGACACCTTGGATTGCTGAGAGTACCAAGAGGTGTGCTTGGCTACGACGCACTAGTCTATCTTGGGATTAGGTCAAGTGATTCACTTAAGGTGCCTCAACAAGAGGGTTAGGGTTTTGTCACTGCGACAAAACTTTGACTGCAACTACAACTACAATTGAGCAAATTCTCCCAATCTACCTTCTAGTGGTTACATTGTTCGAAGATAGTGGGGGGCCCAAAACCTGTTAAAGTAATAGTTGTGCTCTCTTCACCATAGAAAATATCACTATATTGTCACCCAACTATAGGCACAAAGGCCACCCCCGAGCACCTTAACCTTGACAGACATAATAATTCTAGAAGCAATCACTAGAACCAATAGCCAACCAAGGTAGCATACCTCTCTCTAAAGCTAGCGTACCAAGAAAAAAGTCCAAACCATAACCAAAGACCAAGTCACTACTGCCGCAACTACAACTCTCCTCCAGTCATGTGCACAACTATTCTTTATGCAATTATGAGAGTGAGTGAGTACAAATGAGCTCAAGTGCCCTCTATTTATAGTCCTCCAAGTCACTTAACTGGGATGACTTCTTCTCTTGGAGGCTAATAACTTAATATAAATTATGCTCTTGAGCCAACTTGTCTTCTAGGGTTATTAACCAACTATTTAGGGTTTCTCTTGCTTCCCAAAATATTCTAGTCTTTTCAAAGGTTACACATAGAGGTCAATGCCTCCCGCAACTACCTAAATATCAACACTTCCAAGAAATGAAGGGATTTATGGTTTCTCAAGCAATTTAGATGCTTTAAACAACACAAGTGTCATAGATCTTGACATAAGGAGTGCGTAGAAGGGTTTATAGAGATATATTTCCATATCTGCTTCCCAAGTTGAAAAGCTCGTTGAATTTTATGCCTTAGAAGGATATTCCAAGCTTCCTTTCCTTCCTTAACTCAACCATCCACTTTGCACACAACACTTGATCTTGAATCCAGGGTCTAATAATTTCCAGACCACCAAATTCATTGGGGTAAAATAGAGCTCCTAATTAGCTTTGTGGAATCCTTTCCCTTTGTCGGCTTTGGCCCAAAGAAGATTCCCAAATTTATTTTCTAAGTGTTAATATGTTTCTTTAGAGGGTACCTAACATGAATTGTATACATGAATCGTTACTATGATTTTTGTGCAAATTTAGAATTTAGACCTAAGGGCTTAGTGATCCATTTATATATCTTCTTTTCCACTCATGACATAATCACTTCCTAGAGGTACCTAGGACACACCAATAAGGTGAATGCTATGCCCAAACATTTTAAAACTCATCACAGATGAGTCCATGACAAATTTTGGGAGGATAAGCAAGCCAAAATAGGTAAGTGAGTTTTATCTCACTGAATGCTTAATCTCGAGGTTACATAGGTGTGTAAATAGTCCACGGTTTAAACAATCCACAGTTTGATCCGAGGAAATTAGGTCCTCTTAGATTGTCAAGAAAGAATAACTAAGAAAATTGCCATAGAGTAATTGCCTAACATATGGTTCATGAAGGAGAATCCTTTGAATTACACCCTATTTCACCTTGGAATCGAGTAAATAGCCAAGAGATTCAACGACTGGCACCTAAAAGGAGTTAAAGGGCACCCCTATTAGAGAGATTTGGGAATCCCAACCTCCTCGAAAGAGAATTTGTTAATAGTGAGATACGTTGAGGCATCTCGAAATAGTTATTTAATGTCATTGAACATAAATGATGGTTTGAACCCTGGATTTGGGGTCTTTGGGGCGAGGGCTTTGGTTGTGCCATTATCATTATTTTTACAAACAACTTCAATGCAGATATTTCCTTTTCATTCAATTTGGAGGGATCTTTGGGTGTAGGACAGGTTTGGGTCGACAAGGCCACCTATGGGTTGGCCTAGGTCATAAGTGGATAGTTGTAAATACAATGATATGGGATATGACAAAAAAAATAGGAATTGGGAAAATTGATGTATCAAACCAATTGGCATTGGATCCAGTGGAAAATTGATGTATTCTTAGAGGGGATGCAATATGCCACATGGTTGTCCATAACTCCATGGAAAATTGATGTATGCTTAGAGGGGATGCAATATGCCACATGGCTGGCCATAACTCCATTGAAAGGCTTGGGAAATCCACCTAGATTGGGCAAGCTAGTTGCACAATTTTTTCAGTGCCATAATCTTAAGTCCATTGGGAAAACACACCAAAGTGTTCTGACATACCCAATGGTTTTTAAGCATGATTTCATGGAGATGGGTTAGGTAAGAAACATTGGTTAAAGTGTGGGTATGGGAGCAATTCCATCCCTATGTCTCCCACACCTCTTCAATCCAGTTATGGTTGATCAACTCAGGAGGCACCCTCTCGACAAAGTAACTCGAACCCATTCATAATGAAATACATAAAATAACATATTAAAAATTAAAAAATTCAATCATTACCTCATGATGCACATTTGGAATAAATTTATAAGGAACTTTTGGTTCCATCTACAATATCCAAACCAATAACAGTATTAAAAATGACTATCTTTTTAGTGTGAGGCCATATTATTTTGTCTTTTCAAAAAAAGGGTTTTGGTTAGACATACTAGTGGGGTTGCAGTTAATAGGATAACACTGCAAAATTACTCAACAACACTCTTAAGGATTGTGAAGTTTCAAGCCATAGCTCTGACTCACTAGCTAAGGTTTTAGAGGTCACCCTCATACACATAAAATATTAATTACACAAGTATAACAACAATGATTGTAGAAATTAATGTGGTGGTTATATTTCTCCATTTTTATAAATTGAGTTGTTCCATATTTTCTAGCTCCAAGTTCAATTAATACTTTTCAAGTTTCCTTTCACTCTCAAATCACCTCTGCTTATGAATTGAATGTATTAATAGTATTTTGGATAAAGTAAAATCCCTCAATACTATTACAACCTTTGTACAATAATATTTAGTCACCTCTATCATTTTTCTCACACAACCTTTTCACACATATACAGGTACAAGAACATGATTTTAGGTGGTCTTTCAAAAGATGGAACAAGGTTGGATCATGGAACCTGGTTGGTATTATAAAAACATGAAAGAATTGTTTCTCAATAAATTTGTTTATGGTTTTATTTCATTTTCATGTATAAATTTGTAAACATATGCAAAAGGAGAAGAATGATACTTAATAAAGTATCTTTTGTAGAAAGAAAACTTATTTTGAAATGTCGAAATAAATGATACTTAATAAAGTATCTTTTGTAAGCTCATGAAAGAAAACTTATTTTGAAATGTTGAAATAAAACTTTGGTTATTTTGGATTACTACATACGGAGCAAGGTAGAGAAGAATATGATCTATATAGAATTATCACATGTTGTAAAAAAAAAAAATTGAGGTAAAGAAGAATATGATCTATATAGAATTATCACATGTTGTAAAAGTTTTTTTTGAATTCTCTAAGCATTTGATATATTGTAATTTTTCTCTTATAAATAAGATTACAGATTTATTTCTTTTGGAAAAAATGAATGTATTAATAGTATTATAAATAAGATTATAGATTTATTTCTTTGGAAAAAAGAATGTATTAATAGTATTTTGAGAGCGTTGCCTTGTATATCGAAGATCGTACATATATTATCTCACATGCCTCTCACATCACATGTTAAGAGTAGTCGATATGTTTTATTTTAAATATTCAACCTACAAAATCTATGAAGAATAATACATGTTTAATAATTATTAGAGGACTTGAAAAATGTTTAAAAAAAAGATAAATTAAAAAAAATCAAAGCATTCTAATGGTTTTCTGATAAATTAAAAAAATCAAAGCATTCTAATGGTTTTCTGATAACTTAAAAAAATCAAATCATTATAATGGTTTTCTTTTGTGTTTTTAGCATGTGATTTTTTTTGTGTGTTGTATTATTTAAATGAACTGTATCATATATACAGTGAGGATTGAGACTTTGTGACTTCTCATTTACATTTGGTTATGCATTTTATAATGAAGTTAAATAGAGATGGGAGGAATTTAAAAAGATTGAAAAATGGTGCTTAGGGGGTTAGTGACAACCTTGTGACATGTAATTCGTAGCTTGTGATATTAGTGTATTTGTATTTTCAACACTAACTCTGTGTTTTTCACAAAACATGATTATGGTGGTGAGTGATTTATTGAGAAATTTGTTATTTCAAATTATGTGGCTTTCATTTCTCTTCTATTATTAATATAATACGGGGAACACACTTCATTTAATATGATATATGTACCATTTTGCAAATCATATTAACTATAAAGGATGTTGTGCTTAATGTTGGCCAACATATGTTATCATTACACTAATATATTTAATTTTTATTTATTTATTGTTAGACATATGAAGAGCGATTACATATGTTATACCATTGCTATATATAGAATTAGGTCTTTAATGTCTAATATGGAATTTGAAATGCAATTTTACAATTGATGTATTTAGATGTGAAAATATGAAAAAATGGAACATCGATTGAAGTACAAAGCACATGATGACCAT
>SNQJ01S0126519.1:26342-42810 GCA_010110895.2 Picea sitchensis
AGCTCATTTAGATATATCACTTGTGACCTGCCTGAAACAAAGATCAAAAGTAAGAAATACAAACTCTAATCTCAATCTAATACTTTGTATTTAATTTTTACCAAGGGTTATTATGATGGTAATAACTTCAACATACAACCTATATGGTCATAAGGTCAAAATAATTTCATAACAAATAGATGCACATCAAGATGATCAAACCTGGGGTGCATTATTCCTCTGAATGTGTTGGATCTTATATCCTTCTAGATTTATGACAAAACATCCCTTCTCCTGCAAGTACCCTTTAGAATAATAATTCATTTTAAAGACATGTAAGTACATACCGTTGACAATATATTTCTAGGGTAAGGTGCACTAGGACAATAACACAACATTCCCAACACTTCACAAAAAATTTCATTGCAACTGGTACTGTAGTTGTAATTGCAACTACTACTGCAACTGCAACATCAACTTAGGGTTTTATGAGGAAACCCTATTTTTTCAAATTTCAAATTTTGGAATTCTAATATAGGGACTAGATGCGCTAGGATGAGGAGAGTAGGCTGGAGCAGTCTAATTTAAAAAATTTCAAGTTTTACCCCTTAAAACTTGACCTGCGCCATTCTAGACTAGTACTGGTTCTGGTTTCCTAGTTTTCTAGTTTTCTAGTACTAGCCAAAAACTACGGTTTCAATTTCCAGAGGCATTGGCCACTGAAAAGGTGTTCTCAAGGTGCCAATGCATTTTTTAGGCTAGGGCACACTTCCTTAGATAGTTTTTAAGCTGAAATTCTCTTCCAATAAAAATCCCTAATTTTCTTGTATGACAACAATGACATTTTTGGTTACATCGTGAAAGGTGCTCTATTCAGTCAAGCTCTGATACCATGTTAAATTTTGAGATGTTATTAAGTTCTTTTCTATTTACTAGACAATAATAGCATAAGTAGGATCACTGAGATAAATACAATCACAAGGTACACAACATTTATCATGCGAAATCCTCATGGGGGAGAAAACCCAACAAAATCTTCCTTAATATAGATAGATAATACAATGCCAAGATAATAAACCAAACACTAGAGAATATCCAACACTGAGAAACGTGTCTCTCTCTTCCTTCTTTTCCCAACTGCAATTCTCCAAACTTGCGCACTTGATGAGTGAATGAGTGAGTGAACAAATGAGGCGCTAGCCTCCTTTATTTATACTAGTTGGCAGGCGCTGGAAAGGTGTCTCTCCACTGGGCAGGGCCGACTTCTCTTCTTAGTGGTTAAAACCACTTTATTTAGGCTCGGGGGCCGACTTCTTAATTAGCATAATATAATTAGGGTTTGAACAATCCACAAAACGAGATTTGGTCAAGTACAAATCCTGACATGATCAATACACAAAAGGGGATTGATCTGATGAATAATAACTCAATAATAAATAGAATACTCTTTGCAGTTACAATATATCAACAATATATATATGAAGTCATACCTCATACACTTCAATATAATTGATCATCTTCTTCATCCAAGTCCACATCTGTATCATCTGATCCAGATTCAACATTGTAATGATTAGCCATATCATCATTGTCATCATCGATGTCATTTTCGATAAAGTCATCATCGATATCATCTTCATGAATATTGTCTCCTACATCATCGTTCAACTAATTCTTCAACATCTTCCTCTGGAACATGATCATCTAACTCATGTTGATCCTCCACATCATCTTCTTCTTCAATACCCTCTTGATCTTCCTCTACATTATACTTTACTTACCTTCTCTTGGATAATGTCTAATAACTAATGACCAACCCCTCTAATTGGAACCTCTAAGTAAAATACATGTTCACATTGACTTGGAAGAACATAGGGATTTGTTCTTGGCTTAAGCGACCTTGTATTGACCATGGTAAATCTATTAGCATGTTCAATAACAATTCTATAGGTATCATGTTTATTCAATCATATCTTATACCATGTGACAATGAATAGAACTAATTTTAAGGATTTAAAGTCACACTCAATAATATATTCCAAATACCCATATTATTGATTTTCTGACAATTCTGGATGTCTGTCACTTCTAGAGGAAACATTCATCACCTCAAAGACTACAATTATCCCATAATCAAATATTTTCTTCGTTTCATCCAACTTTTCTATGCGAAATTTACGATCGTTGCACCACATATCCTTATGGTGTTTTACCTGCAATATCCCAAACATGTAAAAATGACATCATCAATTGATAATTAAGTAAATATTTTATGTTTGTAAAGTATGCAAAGGAAAAAAATTCAACTTGTACATCAATATAATTGAAAATAATTAAATAGTATGGATTATTAATATGCTTCTTTGTTTATATTTTAAACTATATGCTAAATCGATTTCCCTTTGTGTAAGATTGGTATCTCCATTGTGATATGCTACTTTAACCAATGAAGCCACACCTTCCCATGATAATCCTTGACCAGATTGTTTACATCGTTCAATCCATACCTTCATCCAATCAATATTGTTTGCGATGTATAAATGTAGTGCATCCCACTCTCGACCAGCTGCATGAGAATATAATTACAATATTTCACAAATTTATAACTACTTAACACTATATACCTTTATAATTGATGCACATTGAAGATTAAAAATGAAATAATCAAGTACGATATATACATAAATGCCAACAGTGAAATGTATTATAATTAATCTACTCTATCTAATAATTACCTTTCACCTTCCTCGATATACCTTTCCCGATCAGGTACTCCCCTTCGAATTTGTTAATGGAGTTTTGATCACCAATGCACCGATCTAAATCAGTATTAATAAATGTTAACCCTGGAAGATATTCAGTAATATACACCATGGTCTGGTATACCATATATCCCTCCACCATAGAACCCTCAGGATGCACTCTCTATCTAACCAAAGCCTTAAAAAATTTCAAGTTCCTCTCAACCATCCACATTGACCTTGTGTGTATAGGTCCACACAATTCAATCTCCTCAACTTGGTGTATGAGGTAGTGTTCTTGTTAATTGAAAAATGACGAAGGTAGAAAATTTTGCATTTCACACATTAGATGAGGAATTTCTCTCTTCCCATACTTTATATCTTCTTTATGGATTTATTTAGATGACAACCATCTACAAGTGATGCAATACAATCACGAGATTTAAAGAAAATAAACAATATAGTACATAAGTACAATTACTAAAACAAATGTCAAATACAAGTTCTACAACGAATTAAACAAACACTTTATGCATGCAAAATATCACTACTCACCTCATGTATTTTCCAAGATCATATATAACTTGTTTGACATTGTTGTCGAAGTTGTCTAGGAGAGATAAAGGTAGAACATATTGTAACAATAAAACCGTTTCATTATTTTTTCCAAAAGCACACAAAAAAGTACACCGACAACATGCAATATACAAATATAGAAATATATAAACCAAAATAATTAACTTAATGAAGATATACCAATCATGTATTTTTACCCCCCCAAAATCACCTTTACTTGTTAAGATATTATTTATGTTCGAACAAAATCCCGTGGGAAATTTAATTTTCCGTATGACTTCTTTTACAACATTTGATTACTGCTCCGTAAATAACCATGGAAGAGATCTTATAATAATTTGGTCTCCATCGTTATTTAATTCAATGACATCTTTCAGTGCATGATTGGCTTCCTAAATGTCACTGCAAATTTTGACAATTTTTTCTTTGTCACTCCTTCCATCCAATATTCGCCATAATGTTTCAACTACATTCTTTCCAATATGCATTGTATCAAACAAATGAACAATTTGTAGGTACTCATAGTAGGGAAACCTACTGAATTGTTTAGGATAATTTTTCATTCCTCATGGAAGCCCATTAACACCTTCATGATCACGACCATCATGAATCATAGTTAAATAAATTACAAATATTGTTGTCAATTACAGTAAATTATCAAAACACATTATAAAAAAAATAAACTAAAAAACATTTCATATATGATGATAGACAATTTGATTTGTACCGTGACAATTTCTATTATATTGCAACTTCCATAGGTGAGGTGTCATTCTCTTTAGTTTTAATGAGGTCTCTTCTTTCCCATTGAAAAGATGTTTTTCGGTAGTTTGATACGTATGATTCTTAGAGAGGAAGTGTCTATACTCACCAAACACCTCCTTTCCTAAAAAATTTGATCGACGATATTTCATCTTAGGACCACAAACTGGACATACAAATTTTCCCTTTGTTTGAATACCTCCAAGAGATGGATTAACTATGTAAATTATAATACATTATATATAATGAATTACTTATTTAAAAAACATGCATGATTAATACATCAACTTCATAAAATTAAATACTATTAAAGTGCATGTTCTAATTACAAACCAAAAAAATGTGTTCGCCCTGGAGCATCATGAATTGTCCATGCAAGCATTGCATGGAATTGAAATTTTCTTTTCCCTATTGGTCTAGAGACATCATACATGGTGATGCCATTCCATACATTTAGTAGCTCATCAATAAGAGGATCG
Source organism: Picea sitchensis (assembly GCA_010110895.2). Lineage (NCBI taxonomy): Eukaryota > Viridiplantae > Streptophyta > Pinopsida > Pinales > Pinaceae > Picea > Picea sitchensis. Next base: position 30,880 of record SNQJ01S0126519.1, read on the forward strand.
ATATATACATTCAGATCTTTAACTTGGTACTTACCTAATTGATTTGAACATATACAATAGATAATTATTACAACCATTTTACATACATAAATACTATATATGAGTAAATGAAAATGAATATATGACATTATGCAACGAATATGACCGATGAGATGTTACTACATTGAAAAAACATTGTTGTAAACAAATTCCTGGAACAATCATTTCCAATATTATTTGCTCCCCCTTTATTGACATCCATGGAGGAATGTTATTGTTGATAACAAAAAAAGGCCACACCTAGTAAATATATCTCATTTCTACAAATGGATTGATACCATCCACTGCCAAAGAAAGCCTAACATTACGTGGTTCTTCTTTAAAGTGTGGCCATTTTCCCTCCATGTATCTAAATGTAGAACCATCTGCAATCATTCGAAGAATGTCATCTTCACTTCTATTTAGTGCATGGTAATCCATCAATTACATTATGTCTTTGCACCTAAACATTCATTGCAAGCGTGGAATTATGGGAATATAACGAAGAACCTTGAGAGGCATCTTTTTTGTTACTCGATCTATTCGATATCTACTGTTGTGATATTCGGGTCATTCTATTTCAAATTCATATTGTTTATAATATATAATATGATCATTGGGACATGCATCAATTGTGTGATACTCCGTTCCAATATATTTCATGATGGCAGATAAATCTCGGTATGTGCAAGGTAAAATATTTGATGGTGGTAACAAATATTCAACTATCAAGCTGGTACAACAAATTAAAAAAAATAAAATGGTTAATATAATATCAAGAATATTAACGACAATTATTACATCCATATTAATTTTACTGATGAACTAACAATAATTTTTTTAGTGGAACACATATAACCTTTATCATGATCATATATATGTGATTGATGAAATATATTACATACCTTAACATCTATGTGATCGATGTTTTTGAAAAACCATTCATAACCTTCAAGTTCATTATCAACAATACAACATAGAGAAGAGTTATGTTGGAGCCTTCATAAAAGGGTTCGTATGATTTCTCAAGTAGAGGTAAATCATGAACATCATCAAAGTCGTCATTTTCATGATCATCATTGTCCATTCTAACATTGAATGTATCATGGATCAATGCATTTGTACCATCATCCTCAAATATGTTCTCAGCATAATCATTGTCTTCCATATGATCATTAACTTGATCTTCAGTATTTTCAGCTCCATGTTCATCTGACGCTTGTTCTGCAACAACATTCTCCATGTGCGGATATGCCCTAAGAGGCCTTTACTTTATAATTACAAACCATCAAAAGATATTAGTGTATATATAATAAATATAAAAATGATACATAAATTTACAAAAACGATCAATATGAAGACATTTATAATGAACAACTTACCAATGGACGATATTCATATGCTCTTCATCAACATTCCCATGTTCCCTACAATGTCTTTTAGCTATTGAGATATTTTATCTTCTCCTATTAAATCCCCTGCATTGAATACAAGGAAAATAACATTTCCCATCACCCTTTCTTTTCACTCCATCCCACAATCTAGAAAGCAATTGTTGATTTTGTTCTTGTGGATCAAGAATATTGTTATGTGACATTTTCTTTTACCAAGCTTGAGTGACGATTATTGATATTAAAAAATCAAGATCCACACTTCAAATATTTGTAATGATAGTAAGAAATAAAATAATTATGGTTTTTTTTAGGAAAGCAAATCCTTGTAACCTCCGCAAGTTGTCGCTAGTATATCAAAAATGTCGGAATGTTTCTAGCATTCCGTGTTTTTATAAATAAACAGACATCATATTTTTGACAGATGTTGACTATTGATTGTTACTGCAATAAATATGAGGAGTGGTTGACTAAGTCCAGGTCAAAGGGTAATGGTCTAATGATATTTTTTTGGAGTTGGATATATGACGCCTTCTCCATTCCATCGAATATCCAATGATGTCGGGGCCAATTTGAAAAAAACACAACAAAATTACAATTTCTAAAGCTAAAATCTGACTACAATGAAAATTTTTGGGTGGCGTCAGAGGATGCCGTCGGATTTTGGATTCAAATGTAGTTGTGAAAGCACATTATCATGAGATCATGAACAATTTTATTCCTTCGGAGTTTGATGCAGGAGTATCCTACCTCCAAACCCTAGTACATGAGACAAGACCTAGGGGGTATTCATTTTACCAAGGGATTTGGCTCCCTAAATGAGTTGATTGTTGAATTTGTGAAATTCCTATGATCCTAAGTGTTGGACATATTTTCATTGATGTGTTGTCATTTATGTCAACAACCGATGTAATTATGAGGTGATGATGAGTTTTTATGAACAACATATAGAGGAATCTACCTAAAGCTCAGGAGAGGCATCATATTAGATTTCATAAGATCAACGCAATGCAGAAACACCATTGGGGTCATTCCCAACAGATCAATGATATGATCAGGTAGAATCCAACTATAAAACAAAAAATATTAGAAGGGAAAGCGCATTGCAGGGATGATCAGTTGTTATGAACAACATGCAGAGGAATATACCAAAAATCGCAGAAGGGAAAACACACTACAGAAACACGATCAGGATTGAAATTCCCGTAGTAAAACTACAAAAGTATCGAGGGAGAATCCTATCCATTGATGTATATTTCGGGACAAACCAGGACCCTTAGCTGAAGTCAACTTGCTCAAGGTTTAATCGGGGAATCTCACTTTGAAAGAATAGAGAATTGGGAATGAATGAACCAAAGACCCGAAGGCCGAAATAAATCTGGACCGTCGATCTAGAACTAATCATAGTTGTTGGATCAAGGATTCATGAGATCCCTAATAGCTGAAATCTAGACAACCGTTGGATCGTGTTAAGGTTCTCACATCAAATATGGATCGTTAGATGAAGTCAAGTTTCTAAAGGTTTATTTGGGGAATGTCACTTTGAAGAATTGAGAATTGGGAATGAATAACCTAAAGTACTGAAGGCCAAAATGAATCTAGACCATTGATCTAGAACTAATCAGAATCGTTAGATCAAGGATTCACGATATCCCTAATAGATGAAATCTCGAAAAACTTTGGATTATGTTAAGCCTTTCATGTCAAATATGGATCGTTGTATGAAGTCAACTTGCTCGTGGTTTAATCAAGGAATCTCACTCCGAGAAAATTGAGAATTGGGAACGAATAACTCAAAGTCCCGAAGGCCGAAATAAATATAGATCATTGATATAAGATTTGATCACAGTTGTTGGATCAAGGATTCATGAACCTACAACCATTAGGAGGACATGTGCCACGTCATGAGATCCACGTCAACGAGGACACATGGCACAATCAGATGGTGACAAGTGTCAAGTTCCATTTGGAACTTTAGGTTACATAAGTCATGAATCTAGGTGACATGTGGTAGCCACTTGACATGTGCCAAGTAAGTAACGACGTCAACAAGTTACGTCACTCCGAGAGTTTATCCTTCTGGGGAAATCAACAAATACCTGAAGCGCTGAAGGCTGAAGTCAATTATAATCGTTGATCTAAGATCCTCTAGATTCTCACATGACCCTTAGATAAAAATGTAAGTGGAAATATGACCTAAGCATTCCCATGTTGACTGCTTTAGTGCTAACCAACTCCGGTGGAAATTGGAACAATAATTACCTGGACCTCTTAACCCCCGAAGTCCTGAAGCTACGAAGTAAGATCTGACCGTCCGTCGAGAAGGAAGATTCATGGTCGATATCGTTGATAGAAAAAACACTTGGAATGGTTAAGCCCATGGTCCTAGCTCCTGGACATATGGAGGTTATCAAACATAAATTGCTAATAATAACTTCGGGGAAATGTACTCTGGAAGGTTGAAAGATTGCAGAGGCCCGAAGTCTCGAAGTCTCGAAGTAAAGAGTGGCCATCCATATCAACCTTTTATTAATTCATAGCCATTGGATTAAGCAGTGGAAGGATAGTGTAAGGATAAAATCCAAACCGTTGATTTGGTTCCATAAATATTTCCAACCATCGGATCAACCCTTGTGAGAGGTAACCACTTCGGAGAGTTGAAACTCCGTAAGATTGGATGAGAGAGAAAATGCTCGAAGGCCGAAGTACCAGAGGATTAGGTTCCAGCCCCTGGTCATGGGTTATGAAGACATAATATATGAGGCACTGGATACATCACTTAATTAATAAGACTGTGGTTTTGTGCCTATGGTCACATGTAAATGGTTTGAAGGAAGCACCTCTATAGGATTCAATTTCTACAATATTTGCAGAGACATGGAATCGAGTTAAATAAATCAATCCATACATGTGATCAATTTATGAAAAGCATTCTCATTGAATTAAAAGCCTTCAAAATAATGTTTGAATAATAATAGAGATTATTGTTAATTTAAAATGAAGAGGTGCGATGGTCCAAACAAAGGGACACAATGCTTCATAGATCACACTAGTTGGAAGAGTATATAAACGAGAAATAATGGTGAGAATAAAGTGTCTCTGTAGTTCATATCAGAAGATCAAAACAACAACAGAGTCCAAGAAGAAAAACTGATGATTCTTATGAAGTGAGGGTGGAAGGTGTTGGGATGTAAAGATGTTTTAAAATATAATCTCTATGCATCAGTCGAAGGTAGGAGTTGGCACAAGCATTTTACTTGTTTCCTACGTAGGTTCTTACCTTTTGTTTTCAATACATCATCCTCCAGAGATGCAACACCTGCAAATGGAACATCAATTGTAACAAATGGAACGACAATTTTTCCGTTGGATCGAACTAATGTTGTATTAATTGAGTTGTCGTACTTTCCCAACTATTTAATTTGTCAATCCAAGGTTCGTAGAATTACAAAGCACACACAAATTATATGCAGGATTGATGCTAATTTAACCTAATATAATGGTAAAGCTACAACTAGAATTAAATCATTAACCTAATGCAAGAAGGTGAAACACACGATTTGGAATTGAATTGCTACAACACACGACTGAAATGAAATTGCGTAAATGAAATTAACTTGAAATGGAAAATTGCATCAAAGGAATAACAACATGTGAAGAACAACAAGATGACACATGTGATCTCACACTAACAGTAAATCAATCTTAATTACGTCACAATGATCAAATGACAAAATAATGAAGTCAGGGAACTAATCCAAAAAATGACTAATTACTTTCTCCTCCTAATGACTACTCTCTCATGAAGAGATAGCACTCTCTTGTATATATGATATCTTTGAAAATAAGATAAGCATATCATAATTACATATCCACTTTTCTCTCAACTAATTTCCCATTATTACAAAATATGATCCCTTCAAATCCTCACACATATCTCTCATATATCTTGGATAAGATATGCTAACCAAATCTCCATGATCTTCTCCTTGGAATAGGCTTTGAATAACTATCTCCTTGAAATGGTGGAGGAGATATTCGAGAAGTCTTTTTGTATTAATTCTTCACATATTCGTACACATTACAAATATCACAAATTTTTGAGATATATATGAAAACATGTCGATTTTCTAATATTTAATCACAAATTCCCTTTTAATACTAAAATGAATAAAGTGGAAAATAATAAGGTGAAACCCATATATATTTATGAAAATGATATCATGAAAGGTTAATGGGGGGAGGAGATATTCAGAAGCTTTGTATTAATTCTTCACATATTCGTACACATTACAAATATCACAAATTTTTGAGATATATGAAAACATGCTTCCATTTTCTAATATTTAATCACAAATTCCCTTTACTACTCAAATGAATAAAGTGGAAATAATAAGGTGAAACCCATATATATTTATGAAAATGATATCATAAAGGAAAGGTTAATGGGGTGTTGAAATGTGAATAATGATGAAGGAAAGGTGGATTAAAATATGACATTTCAGTCCCAACATACCTTAACTCGACTTGTCAGATGTCCACATGCAACTCAGGTATTGATCTTTTCATGAAATTTTGGCATCTGAATTTTCGCTTTGAGTGATGATAATGAATGTTTCCAGGATGAGATTTACATGAGTAACAACCTATTACTCTTCTTATGGTTGGTTCTTGTGTGACAACCATGAATATAAAGAATGTTGGTTCTTGTGTTAACAACATTTATTTCTTTATTTGTTCTCTTGTTGTTATAATAATAATTTACCCATATACTTAATGGAAAAGATAAACTATCAATGTGCATAAGGAAACATCACCGAGTATAAAATCCCTGTTTCATATTTGTAAATCATGCCAATATGTATATCAATGCTTATGAAGCAAAGTGCAATGGAGTATCATTGGAAACAATGTTGGTAAATGGTAAAATGAGACTAAAAATGGAATGATGGTAGTCGAAAAATGGAGTGATGATAACGAATAAAGCCCTATACCCCCAAATTGATTTGGTTGCATGTCTGCATTCCACTTAGCATGGGTCATAGAAGTGAAAAGGAAATGGGTTTATGGGATTTTCCAAATTATTCATTGATAGCAATTGAGGAATTACATGATTAAATCTCAGAAAATAACATACCTCTACTCACCCAAAATGTTGATGAAATATGCAATAGGTGTTGATACTGAGAGGTGAATCAAGATTGGCAATAATTTAAAAACCTTTTTCCAACTTCTTATACTTAAACCATTCAATTATATATCCAATGAGCAATGAACAATAGTATAAGATACACCAATACACCACAATACACCATGCACAATATATATGAGAAATAATCAATAGTTTTGTCTGGAAGTAATGGCTTCCAAAGGTGGCTACAACTTACAAATGTAAGGAGGGATCCAAGAGGAATATACAATCCTCCAATATCAAGAGAGATTTGAACTTCTATCCTTGCCCCTTCCTTTCCACCCAAGAATATATGAGAGATAATAAAACTTTTTTATCTCAATTCTACTGTTCGTAAGACCCAACTTGTACAACATGCCCCGGCCAATATTTAACATCTGATTCTTGAACTCACACACAAGAAACCACAATCCATACTATTTCCAATGAAGTAGTCCCCACGTAATTTAGAGTCCCAGATGAAAAAGTTATGACTGCTTTACCCAACACTCCATTATTGGACTAGAAGGTTTCAGACTGGTCACAAACCCTATATTCCACAGAGTGTATCTCCATACTAATAGCTTAATCAAGAGCTGAAATTTTACCAGATTCTGATATGTCTTCAATACCATAGTGATTTCACACCATATGAATCGTTCTATAGAAAAAGCTATAGCAAAATGGTAAGATGACCTCGAAAACAACATACCTTAGAACACATCACCAAAAGACTCTTCAATACCTCCTTTGAACTGGCCTCTTTACTTATTCTTCCTCCGAATTGACTTGTATCAAATGAATGTATAATGATATTTATTTGTACCATTTATGTCACTTCCTTTTAACATTAGGGCCGAATTTCACCATTATCTCTTTTTTAATTATTTTCTTTTAATTATTTTCATGTGGCCTCAGATGTACTTCCTTTTCAATTCACTTTCACATCTTCAAAAATTCATTCTCAACCATAAGGATCCATGTGATGTTACTACACCGCAAACAACATGATGTATACCATCCATCCATGTGTTGTATCCGCATGCATTTTCCTTCATGTCCAAATACCTTCATCAATCTTATGGTCCAAACCCCATGACTAGGGCTTCGACATCAATGACAACAACCAATCTTCCAACAATCTCCCTTTTCATTGATGGCAACACTCATGCTTCCCCATCATCATAATCCCACTCTTCCCCTTGAAATCAATGGAAAAGGGTATGACTTCTCCCCTAAGTTTAATGGAAAAGGTAACCCTCTTCTTTGGGGTTACTCCCCATGAACATGGCAACTCCGGGTCAATACTTCATCCTTATTTTTGGTCTTTGGACTTTTTCTTCCTTAGAACCCTTTTTTGTGGCTTATGTATTCTCTCTCTTATTCATGTCTAGTATGTATGTGTTGTTCCGTCTTCTTGTTGCAACTGCAAACCAATCTTCCCCGGAAGTTATTTTCTCAATTTTACATTTTCTCTCTGGAGTCAAACGTAGAGTGTATCCTTGATCGCTATTTTGGTCACATTGAGTAGATTATGTTTCAAGTATTCAACCAATAAGACTTTTCTTGCTTTTTACATTTTCACTTCCAAGCCCTTTACAATTCCTTTTCCAAGTATTTTGCAGATGAGTCATCTCCAAATGCAACATTTCCACCTTTTTCTCCAAGCTGACAAATTTTCTTTTGATCTCCTGGGCCATATGAGATGAGCACCCACCTGCCTATTAACCATTCATCTTATTCTTTTGCATTCTTTAGTGACTAATGCTATTCGAAAATTTTCATTGTGTGTGGAATTTCTTTACTTTTCCATACGTCAGAATGGTATGCAAAACACTTGGCATAGGGACTTTTTCATTCATATATCTGCAATCTCTCGCTTTGTGACCAAGATTATTGAAATTGTAACATACAATATTTTGATCCATTAATGGGTCAAATGGATTATAATTTCAAAAGAAATACCACTTAACATTTTCTATATCTACTATTTTCACCATTCATGTATTTGTATAGTTATTCCTTTCATTGATTCTACAATTATCAGTTTTGTGTCCAAAATTTCCACAAGTATGTCAAATGTCCAAGAAAGCAGCCTTGATACCGTGGCATAAGTATCTCTTTTATGGTCCATCCGGTTCACGATCTATTCTTCCTCAGAAGCTCTCCCATAATTACTTTCATACACTGGATGGGAGAGGATCTTTTTGATGTCTCATTCCTTCTCAATTTATTTTTCTATCTTAATGCTCAATCTGCTCGAGTGTTTGTTTCATCATTTTCAACTTCTTCTCTTGTTTTGTTGTCTTCTTAAACCGCCATTGTATCCTAGTCCTGCCTTTTCGTCGCTGGGAGATCTTTGACTGCTAAGGATCTCTACCCACTTTTCAATGTTTTTTCAACTTCTTCAACCTTTTTGTTGTCAATAGTAGCTCCTTTGTGTGATCCAATTCTCGCTTTCAATCTCTTGGTAACTCTAATTGTTCCTTCAAGCTATTACTTATCTTTTTCAAGTTTGTAATTATCTTCTTCACAACTACTCAATTCACCTTTTAGTATTATGTTTGTGTTTCTAAGCTTGCTATTTTCGGCCAACATGCTTCAACTTTTCAAGATTCTCATCTTCTTGTTCACTCTCTCAGATTGCCTTTGTATCCCCAAAAGGAATCAAGGTTGGTTTCTTCTATCCTAATCCTTTTCACAAATGATTTCTTTCTTCTTTAGAATTCTTATGATCTACCAACCTCGGTTTCTTGGGTTATGAAGAGGACTCTCCTCCATTATCTTCTTCATCACTCTCATCCTGAGGGAGATTTTGATCATACTTGGACTAGAAGCTCTTTTTATTGTTGAGACTTCTTTTATAGTAACGGTTTTCAAATAATATGTCCTATTCTACCACAATTAAACTTCATTTGAGAGGAGACTTACCTTTGTGTCTTCCACTTCCTTTCTCGAGCCTTTCACAATTTTTGCTATTTCTTCATCAAGGTCAATATCCTTATCTTTTGTCTCTTTTATGGATTTAAAGGATGCTTAATTGTTTGTCTAGTCACTTTCTGTACATGTTCTCATTTCATATGCCATAAGAGTCCCATGTAATTCATCCATTGTCATTTTGGTCAAGTCCCTAGTTTCTTTTCAATGGCGAGACCTTAACATCATACTTCAAGAGAAGTGGATTCTCAACACTTTTTGTACAACCAACAATTCATTGAGCTCTTCACCTAATCCTCTCGATAGCATACAATAACTTATCAACTCTAAGAAGATATGTTGCAATATCTTCCTTTTCATTCATCTTCAAATTTTCAAATTCTGCTCTATGTCTCTTTTGAACTTTGACCCGCTAACTTTGGATCACCTGTGAGATATTCTTGAAGGAACCCACCTTTAGTGTTGTTGCATCCTATCACTTTGATAGAAATGGTTGGTTTCAATGATGCTTGAATAACATGTCTGGATTTTTAGTTACAACTCATAAGCTTCTTTTAATTTGGATCGGTTGGAGCATATTTGGGATTACATAGCCATTAAAAACTGAGTACCAAATGTCTACCCCAAAGATGCTAGGTAAGTTTTCACTCTATCACCCAAGATAATTTCTTCCATCAAATTTTTGAATCCCATTTGAAATGTGCTCATGGTCATCCATTTCTCATTTTCCTTCCAAGTATTAAACCGTTCTCAAGTAACCGGGGTTCTCGAGCACCAATTGTTGATAATTTAGAAGGTGAATCAAGCATCGGCACAATTTAAAACCTTTACAACTTATACTTAAACCATTCACTACATCTAATGAGCAATGAACAATAGTAAGAGTTACACCAATACACCACAATACACCATGCACAATACATATGAGAAATAATCAATAGTTTTGTTCAAGGGAAGTAATACCTAAAAGGTAGCTACATCTTCCAAATGTAAGTATAAACTCAAGAGGAAGATACAATCCTCCAATATCAAGAGATATTTGGAACCTCTGGTCCTTTCCCTTCCTTCCACCCAAGAATATATGAGATAATAAAACTTTATTCACTCCGCCAATCGCTTAGAAGACCCAACTTGTAAACATGCCCGCGACTCAATATTTAACATCTGATTCTGAAACTCACACAAAAGAAACTATAGTCCGTAATTCTTTTCCAATGGAAGTGGTCCCAATTGCATTGGATTCTATATGAAAAGTTATGACTGTTTTACCCGGAACACCTTTCTAATTGACTAAGTCAGGACCTGGTCACAAACCCTTTATTCCACAGTGTATCTCCATACTATAGCGAATCAAGAGTTGAAATTTTTACCGTAGGTAACTTGATATGTATTCTAAATACCATAGAGATTTCACCATCTGGACCGTTCTAGAAAAAAACGGTATAGAAAAATGGTAAGATGACCAAAATAACATACCTTAGAACACATCACCAAAAGACTTCCATCTCCCTTGAAATTTGGCCTTCTTTTACTTCTTCCCTCAAATTAGACTTGTATCAAATGAATGTATAATGATATTTATTTATACCATTTATGTCACTTCCTTTAACATTAGGCCGACCTCGACACTTTCTTATTTTGTAATTATTTTCTTTAATTATTTTCGTGGCCTACATGTACTTCCTTTTTCAATTCACTTTTGTCATCTTCTTAAAATTCATTTTCCTCAACCATGAGGGATTCATGTGACGTGCCACATACCACCAAACATCATGATGTATACTATCCATCCATGGATGTTGTATCTGCATGTGCATTTTCCTTCATGTCCAAATACCTTCATCAATCTTGCGGTCCAAAACCCATGACTAGGGTTGACATCAATGACAACAACCAATCTTCCAACAATAGGAATATGGTTGATGCGGCTGCTAGAGCATGGAAGATGGAACTGCTGCAGGATCATGTGAAAGGTGACTGTTGTTGTAGCTGCGACTGCTGTAACTGCTAGATCAAAGAATGTGAAGTGGAGGAATCTGAACTGCTACTGACGAATCATGGAAAAGAGGAAGTATGAAAGTGGAACTGTGGTACTCTCATATAGCTGAAAAATACTGTTGCAAATGCTGACGGAGTCATGAAAAAGTGTATAGTATTCACTCGCTTATAAACCCGATGGTACAATTCTAGTCATGTGAATGAATGTGTCGATGTCGAGCATGAACAAAAGTCATTGGATTACCGACCATTGATGTATGTTGTTAACCAAGGCGAGGCAAAATCACCATTGATGTCAATGAGTGCCAAGGTACCCAAGTACATCTTGTGAAGTGTGAATGAATGAGTTGATGTCGAGCCACTTGCAAGATCTAAGGATCAAGGGACATTGATGTATTCCCATGATTTTCAGTGAGA
>SNQJ01S0126520.1:13141-25815 GCA_010110895.2 Picea sitchensis
TATCAGTCTCATTTCCTCGCATTGTAAGGAAAGCAAGTTTGTGAGGGCCTCAAGAGCCTTCCTTTGGGGGAAGAAGGAACCATAGTTCCCTTCCTTCATCGTGCTCTGATTTCATCAATAGACCAGCTCAAAACCATTGGTGATATCGGTGTCTTTTTTTGTGTTTATTGTTTCTTTATCCGTATGTTCATAGTTTAGTTTGTTTCTGTTTAATTCTTGCTTGTAGTTTGTTTTGTTTCCTCTAACCCTTTCCTCCACAGATGTCACGCTCTGTAAAACCCAACAGGGCGTGTAAGCACCCTCGATTTTCTCACCAGGTGACGAATTGGGTGCGAACAGAAGTGATTGCCTTGTGTTTTGATTGGGAACAATGGATGCATGTTTATACTTATATGACCATAATCGGTTTATGTATAGAATGAATAAGTTCAGAATACGAGTTTGTTCCCTTGAGAATTGTCCCATCTAATTGATTCACGCTCTGTCCTAGTTTAATTTCCCGAAGGCACCTTCTTTCGGGGAGTTTCCTCACATTTCAGAGTCAAAGTGAGTTCCTTGAAAATACTACCTATATAGTAAACCCACGAGTTTAATTTACCCTGGTCACAGAATTCATAGCTCAGTGAATTAGGAAGGCATCTTAGTCAGGTCACCAAGCCTAGGGATAATTACCCAAGAATCATCTAAAGGTCCAGATGACCTGGATCTGGAAACCTTGTACAAGAAAGAGTAGTCCTCTCAGGTTTCGAAGTCATGGGAGTTCGAAGCCCGGAGAGGTTGAATCTTGTGAATCAATCTTAGAAAGGATAGCGAGACCAAATATCGAAAGAGAATACCCCATCGTTTGGTAAGCGAACTGTAGGAATAATTTTGGAAATACCCCAGATTTGTGAAAACCGATGGATCTAGAGGAGGAGCGCATGCATTAACATCTCGACCCCTTCATCCTTCGTAAGTAGTGATGGGATCCAGGACTGCAGATCCAAGGATCTATCGGATCTCTATTGAGCCATCAAATTTGGAGGTATGGATCAACATCTGTTGATCTCTAGGTAAGGGGTGCATGGTTTAAGTTTTTCGGCATTTCGTATACCGGGAAATATAAGAGGGAGAGTCTTTCGACCCCCAGGGATGTGAAACTGTGAAAATGCGCCATCCGTTGGATCTATAGCACAGTGGCATGAGAGCCGCTGGATAAAGGATACATGCACGGGCTTTAGTCCCTAGGAGGTGTTCGTAAGATCAGATCTAGACCGTCAGATCAGGGGAGGCTCAAAGCCGTTGATCTCATACATAAATTCCCATATCGGGAATTCAACGATCGGAGTTTCGAAAGGTAAGGAAACTCTCTGCTATGGATTTTCATGAATCAAAAAATTCTGAAGAGTGATAGGAGTAGGACCCAATCCTTTGAGGAGGGTCATATGGCCCCATAGAGTTGAGGGATAATAGCCATTGGGCCCCAAATGTGTTTCGGGGTTTCGAGACTCATGAGGTAGAGTTGCATGGTCAACTCAACTCCCAGAATCATGAAGAGAGAAATGCCGAAAGGTGGGTCCCAAGTATCAGTCAGAGGATACGTGCAGTGGAATTCAAAGGAGTGGTTAGAGTTCTAGAAACTTTTCGAGTTCCGGGGATTCGAAAGGGAAAGGAGGAATGCTTGCATCACGATTCCCCGAATCGAAAAAGCCAGAAAGCATTTAGAGGAATAGCACCAGGTCATAGGACCGGTTGTATGAAAAGTGAATCAAGGGAGGAGCTAAGGATCTGTTAGACCCTTTCGGGTTTTGGAATTTCGAAAGACAGAGAACAAGGGAACACTTGCATCGTGATTCCTCGAATCGCGAAAGCCGGAAGCATCATTTTTTGGTAAGGCCTGTGGTCATTTCCAACGATCACATGGAGGAGGATAAGGGAAGGGATGGTCTACGCTAGGCCCCATAGAAATTCAAGGATTATGTCCCTCAAAGAAAAGATGAAAATTCTAGGTTGTCGTAGCAGGGGTGTGACAACACCATTGATCATTGGTAGAAGAGAGAACACCACTAATCATTGGTAGTGTGCGTGGTGAATATCAATTTCCATGAGTATTAAATGGATCATGACATAACTATCTGGGGAAAAGACAAAATATTAAACTTCTCCATGAAATATAAAAATTGTGAGCAATGACATGACCACCGAGCAAAAGAGGAAAATTTAGAATTTCTCCATGAAATATGAAAATATGGCTATAACTTCATGATATAGACAACAAATCTCTCTTAGAAACTATGATATATTTGAAATCTTATAATATCATTTTCACTTTCTTTTTCAATAAACTCCTTCAATTTTTTTTGTTGGTTTGTAACATTGTAAAAATGCTACCACTATCATGCTATTTTTTAGCCATGGTATTACTCATTTTGTAGAGGAGTGTTGGGTAAAAGTTTGGGAGGGATGTTCATATATTACTTACTATTGGTTTTTTTTTTTTAAGAGTTTTTGTATTACTTAACCTTATATATATATATATGATGGTTTCTATCAATATATTTATTATGCAAGAATACAATAGATGTCCTTTCTCATCTTGATTATATTCAATTAATATATATGAATATCAACTCATATACATCTACAAAGTTACATGCCTTGAGAGAGGCTTGTATAATTTGGGAAAGGATTTTTATTGTTGAGATTTGGGTACCTTGGAAAGCAGTCCCCTTGAGTTATTGAGTGTCTAACTCAAAGGGGGAAATATTTGACCCTCACAACTTTACTTTATTTTATAAAGTCAAAGTGACTTTATTTCACTTAAATCACAAAGTGACTTTAATAACATAAAGTGGCTTAGGAGACTTAAGTCATTTTGGATATTCAATATCCACCATTGATTAGAGTTTTGGCCTAAGATCTAATCTTGGCCATTGGTTTCTTAGGTTACCCTAAGGATGAGGCTAAAGGAGAGAAAGGAGGTAAAAGGGATTCATTGTTCACTTGAGACATTTGAGTGAAGGAAAAAGGAGGATAAGGAGATGAACCATAGAAGAGGGGCACATAATCTTTTATTTTGAGCATTTCTTTGAAGAGTTGTTCACATGCTTGAAGAAGTGTCAAGGGTGCATCAAGCTTGTGAGAGGGATGCACCAAAGGTTGAGGAGGGTGCACAAGTGAGAAAGGGTGCACTCATATAAGCAAGGGGCACAAACTTCAAGGTTAGCAAGCAAGAGGTAAAGGGGGCACAAAGCTCCATCTAGCAAGCACAAGGAAAGAGGGGCACATTCTTCAAGAGAGGCGCACATTCCAAGAAGAAATCCAAAGCCAAGCTCAAGTGGAGTTGGCTATTATATCAAGTTCTTCTTGTGTATTTTCTTGTTGCTATTTTACCATAATAATCCATAATAAAATTTCCTCTCAAACTGGTTTTCCCCATGGTAGTTTTTGTAGGGTCATGTTGACCAAAAATACTTGTGTAAAGGTCTTGTGGTTTGCATTATTTTATTTCAGAAAGTAGGTGTAAAGATCCTAGAGGAGTATTTTATGTTTTAATACATGTGTAAGAGCTAACTTGGACAACAAAACTATCCTAATTAAACCCTTAGCAAAGAGGCATCAAAAGATCATAAAATAACAAGCTTAAGGGAAGATTCAATGGGAAAATTTTTCAGACTTGGTGGCTCTCCTAAAATAGTCCTAAAACATAATTCAAAACCTTTGAAAATAGTGCCCAACAAAAGGTCAAATATAGACCTGTTGGGAAGCCTTAGGAACCTTAAAATTCTTCATGGTATCAGAGCCAAAGGGCACAAGAGTTGGCATATTTTTACTTCACCTCACAACAGTTAGCATCAGTTTTTATTGGGCATATTAGCATTAGTTTTTAGCATCATATGACAATCATGTTGGTGGTAGAATTGAGGGTGGATGATAGGCCAGAAGGGGTTAGAAACTAGTCTCTGTGGAAGGCTAGGATAGTCTTGATCTTGGAGGAACTTGAGCTATGAGATATTATGGAGAATCCTGTGGTTCCTCCTACTGTTGAAGTGCTCATGGATCAGTTCTGGAAGAGGAACATCATGGCCAAGAGGATTATCATTGATGCAGTGAAATACCATGTTATTCATCACATTTCTAGTAAATATTTTTCATTTCATATGTGGCAGTCATTACATAGTATTTACCATAGTCCTAACCAGAACCAAAAGATGGTTCTCTAGGAGAAGTTAAGGGGCACCAATATGACAAAGATTGATTTAGTTACTTCATTCCTCACAATATTTTCTCACATTCATGATGAGTTGGAAGTGGTTGGAAAGATAGTATATCAATTTGAGTTGGTGAGAACAACCTTAAATGGATTCTCCAAAACTTGGGAGATTTTTTTATGAGGCATCATGGGTAGAGAGCATATGCTCAGTTGGGAGAGGCTTTGGGATGAATTTGTGCAGGAGGAGCTTAGATTTGGATCTAGGTCCACTAGTCAACAACATGGTGGGGATGATGAGGGTGATATTTGTCTTTTGGAAAAGGGAAAGAAGAAGACCAAGAAGGTTCCCAAGGGTGGGGCCAAGGAACAACAAAGAGGAGGTGAGAAAAAAATGGATATGAGAAAATTTAAATGCTTTGATTGTAACAAGATGGGGAACTATGTTGGAAAATGTCCCAAAAGGAAGAAGAAGAAGAAAAAAGGTGGTACTGCATCGATAACCGAACATGATGAGTTTGCCTCTCAGTTTGAGAGGGAGTGTTCCTTGATAGTTTGTTTCTCGACAGTTGAGTCACCATATTGCATATGGTACATAGACAATGGAGCATCTATTCATATGTTAGATTTCAGAGAGCACTTCACTAATCTTAGGTATCTAGAGATCAAGTTGGAGATAGTGCTTGGAGATGACACCATAGTCATTGCATCTAGGAGTGGCACAATTTCCTTTTAGAGGGAGTTGAGGCCACCCTTGGTGTTCAAGGATGTGTTGTATGTCCTTGGGATGAAGAAGAATCTTATCTCAGTTTGATCCATTCAAAATAGGGGGTTTGAGGTTTCCTTTAGAGGGACATAGGTCCTCATTCACCCTAAGGGGTCCAATATCACTTCTGGTAGAGTGATTTCGACACGTGAGGGGAATCTGTGCATATTACTTTGTCATCCATAGCATACTTTGTCTAGTATCAACAACATCAGTCAGTTGTGTGAGATATGGCATTAGAGAATGTCTCATTTTCATCATGGAGCTCTAAGGTTGTTAAGAGAGATTGTGACAGGTTTTCCATAGTTCAATATTGAGCATCAGAAGGTGTGCAGAGGGTATACTCTAGGGAAGTACACTAAGACAATATTTCCTAGAAGTGACAAAAGATCAACTGGGGTACTAGATTTGATACACACTAATTTGTGTGGGCCCACGTCATGAGTTTCCTTGGGTACTTGTGAGTACTACATGACTTTCATTGATGACCACTCTAGGAAGACCTAGATATATTTCTTGAAGATCAAGAGTGAGGTCTTCAAGAGGGTCCAAGAGTTCAAATATCTTGTGGAGAACCAAGCAAGAAGAAAGATCAAGGTCTTGCGGTTAAAGAATAGAGGTGAGTATACATCCAAAGAGTTTGCATATTTTTATACCCAACATGGTATATGAGGCAGTTGATTGTTCGTTACAACCGACAACAGAATGGGGTTGGAGAGAGGAACAATAGGGCCATAGTTGGTGCAAAGAGATCAATGTTGCATGATCAAACATTTCCATTCTACTTATGGGAAAAGGATTATAGTATTGCAGTGTATCTGTAGAACACGAGTCCCCATAGAGATTTGGGGAGGAAAAATCCTAAGGAGGCCTTCACTAGGAGTAGACCTGATGTTGAGAACCTATGCATATTTGGGTGTTTGATGTTGTAATACTAAGAGTGGGGGGGTGAATCAATATGAGCACTTTATACCACTTTATCCCACAATATATATTCCTTCACTTTATCAACAATGTTCAACAATTTATCATCAATGTATCATCTATGATTGAATTCAATATATATAGAATGTAATCATAAGAAACATCACATCAAGAACACAACACACTAGTATTTACACGGACACCCAAATGGGAGAAAACCATGAAATGATTTCTTATATATATCAAGAATTTATTCATAGGAAGCACCAACTTCCCAATTTCCAGCTACAACTGAAACGAGGCTACAACCCCCTATTTACATGATCCAACTTGAAGGAAGCTACAAATCTTTGAATTCTTTGGCTCCAACCAAAAGGAGGCTACAACCCCCTGGGTTCTCCAGCTCCAACTGGAAGGTGGATACAACCACCTAGTTCTTAGGCTCCAACTTTGTGATTCTTTGGCTACAACCCCCTTTCCTTTCCTCATCCTACTGCTCTGAAATATACATGTAGACAAACTGTCACTACCATAATCACTGCCACTGTCACTACCACTGTCACTGTCACTGTCACATCAACCTATAAACTGTCACTGACCAACCTATCCAACCAACCACTGTCTCATCCATGATACCAGATCCACTTTCATCTGCATGAAACTCATGCCAAGATCACCAAGAGAATATCTCAAATCATATACTCAACATCACCAACACATGCCTCTACCAACCATGTAAAAATATCACCACATACCATCACAATATATGTGTTTCAACCAAGTACTAACATGTACCAGGTATCAACCATGCATCAACATGTACCTCAACCTATACCATCAACCATGTACCATAACAAGTGCATAAACCATACCAAGTATCAATCTTGTACCATAAACTGTACCATCAAACATGTACCATAGCAAGTACATCAACTATACCAATTATCATTCTTGTACCATACCATGTGCCAACCATGCTTGTACCAACAACCATGTACCATAAAAAGTGCATCAACCATGCACGAAACCTATACCTCAACTTGTACCATCAAACATATACCATAAAAAGTGCATCAACTATACCAAGTATCAATCGTATACCATAGCATGTGCCAACCATGCATATCAACCATGTACATCAACAACTTATCACATCTTGTACCAACAACCTATCACATTAATCTCATCAACCAATCATATATGATCACATAGATATCATACCAACTATCACAACTGTGTATATCAAACCATATACAACTATGTCTCTCTAATCATGTGCCATGAATACAAAAACAACCATTAACCATGTATAGTGAACCCTCACATCAACCATGCATCAAACTCTCACTGTCATGCAGCCTCAATCTGTACCAATAAATTCAACAACGCACCTTAACCAAAAACCCTCAAACATGTACCAGGGGATATGTTATAACACTTCTAAAATTTTAATCCTTAAGGCATGTACAAGGTACACCGTCGATCCAGTTTCCTTTTTGATCGAACGATCCCTTTTTCTCGAGTTGTTGGAGCCGCCTGATTGTTAAAAAGGTCAAGACTCTAGAGACTGATTCATAGTTTCGGGTTCCAGAGTTTCTCGCTTCGAGTGTTTCACCATGTAGCAACTCCAATGTCCCGATGTCCGAAAAGAGTTCTAACGAGCCTAGTCCTAGTACACGTGTACCCCGAATAAGATTTGACTCACCATTATGGGTAATGGCCTATCGAAAATGTAATAAATTTAATTTTTTTACGCATGAAAACCGCAAATACCTAAAATATATGCCCCAATTAAAAGTTAAATAATAGTCTTCGTGCATATGGAGTTCGGATATTCACCATTCATCACACTCTAGATTCACGAAATTTAAACTCCCGAAATACCATAAAAACTAAGTAGGATTAATTAAATCTTAAATACAAATTAGCTAACGATTAATCACGTCGCTTTTGAGTTTCGTAAGTCTTATCTAGAGATACTATCAAACTCTTGAAGTCCTAAAACCCAAAAAACATGTAACAAAACACAGTTAATTAATGGTTTAAAACAAGATTATGTCGCAATTGCATTTTCGCTCAACATAATTTTGGAAAGTTTCAAATCTTATTTATCCAAGCTCCCAGTTGCAAACCCCCAAATATTAATGGCATTAATTACAACTCAAAGGCAATGATTTCGAATAAGATCACAGATCACCGCCTATATTTTTCATTAAAGCTAACAAATACATTGTCAATAAAGGTATTCGTAAATTGATACACTTGAGTTGAAAAATATATTGAAGTTTGAATCCCATTTTCATTTTCATAGAACAACAAGCTTTAAAGGACTAATAAGTTTATGTGTTTCCTTGTAAGAGGTAGCATAGTTCTGAGCTTACTACTATCATGGCTCCCCAAAAAATGACTAAAGCGATTGGTAAAAGCATGAGCTAGAACACGGATGTCCTCTCAGACACATTGCTGAGAGTTTGTAGATATCGTGAAAACCTAGACACAGGTGTTTGATATCCTACAATACGAGCTGATTAACTTCCTAGAAGAGTCGAGCTATGAGGTGACCGAAACTCAAGTGACAAAGCTCAAATACATAGCTCAAACAGAGCTTCATAAAATAGCCATGTGGCCAAGACTCATGCTGTATAACAACATGATAGGTTGGGCCCTGGAGAAGATTGATGTCTCAACCAGGAGCATCGATAATTCACAGAAATTTGTTGGGTCTTTTCGACTAGAACATATAAAGGTGATGTACAAATTATCTCTGACTTTCAAATACAGTTTCAATGTCTCTTTATTGACAGAGTTCGATGAAGAAGAGTGCACACAAGGTGGAAAGAATTACCTTGACTTAATCAAGAACTGGTGGGAAAACCCTGAGAAGTTTAGAGTAGACACCCATAACATATAGTCCACTACCTCATTGGATGCCCATATGATTTATGTGGCCATGATTCTATGTAGAGTGTTCGGGAGAGAAAAATCTGGTCACTTTCCGTTATCATGGGTACCGATCATGGATGAAGTTGCAAAAGGTTTTTCTTTCAATTAGGCCAAGATATTATCGAAAAGTTTGGCAAAGGAAATCATCACAGAATATCAGTCGTCAAAATCCAAAGGGCAACCTTCCCCTTTCTACATGTCGACATACATTATGGATTCCATTTGCTTTATGATGTTGCTTCCTTTGATGAGATGGAGTTGGAATCCGACCAACACTAAGCCCATACATTTCTATCACTCCAAGATATGGGAGGATAAAGAAAAATATTTCTTCTACGAAATATGCAACTATGTGGTGGTTTTGATGCATATTTCTCTCTATGGTTTCCCACCTCCCAAGATTTCAGACAAAATTATGACCAACCTAGGAAAAATTGTGGACTGGTACATTGAGGAGCATTTCTCCTACATCAGGGTTTTTGGGTGTTCAGTTCCTCCACATGCTTTACCAAAGTTTCTACCAGATCGACTGGTGTGCTGAGAGATAGCCTATCAGACTGTAGCTGGAGGAATCAACAAGGAATTAAAAGCGATGTAGAAAAAAGTATGGACAAACTTCCCTTTACAAATTGGTATGTTATCATTATTTGATTTCGGCCACTCGAAAGTGGAGGTCACAGCTCAAGAAGACATTAAGCTGGTGGATATTGAATTCAAGAAGCATGATCCTCACAAGATCGTGTCAAATCACCTAGATATATACAATCTAAAGAGATACAAGCATGAATATTCCCCATAGGATGAAATATTTCGGGGAGTAAGGTCATACTAGGAGGTGTTAAGCCCAGTCCAAACTCTAGCTCCAGATAAATTAGTTGAGTTCTACAGTTTCCAGAAACATAGAAGAAATAGTTTACCTAAAGTCTTGTAGGGAGAAACCCAGACACCTCCGTCTACACAAGAAGTTGAGACTCAAGGTTTAGAAACATGAAGTTCCAGTGGAAAAGACACTCAGAAGAGTTTGGAGAAAACATATGTTTTGACACAAAAAACAAACACCACATTACCAAATTCATCTGGTAATCAAACTAAAGCTCAAATTGAATGTTTGTTAAAAAAGTGACAGGAAATACCATCATCCACACCATATAAATTGGCTACTAACATAGCAGGGTAGAAACCATCCACTGAGATAGGTATCCCTATCAAGTTGGTAACACCTTTACAGTCTAGTAAGGGGAACCCAAATGCTGAAGTTGCATTTATATAATATCTTACTCTTATTTCAACTGAAGAAATGCCCCCTTCTGACTTATTTTTCAGCAAGAAGAGGAGGGATATAGTTAAAAGAGAAACACACCAAAGAGAGGGTTCCACTATCAAAAGACACAGAGTGTTGGATAATGGAAAATCCTTAGATGAGGCAGACTTCACCATGGAAATGGCAGACTCACTGGGGGATTTTTTGATGACAAATCAATGTTTAGTAGGGAATCTAGAGGAACCACTGAAACAAAAGAATATGTTAGTGAGATAGTTGCAGAACCAAATAAAGACTATGGAATAGAGTGTAAAAAATAAGATGAACCAAGATTTTGATCAAATCAGATCTTATGAGAGGCATCAAATTCAGCAGCTGTAAGCGAGCATTGAGGAGTTTCAAAGGAATTCACATGATGATAGAGAAATAGCCACTTAGGGAGAATAATTGATAAAACAACTTTAGGCCAAGGTACATTTAGCCGAAGTTATAGTAGTGGAGGTGGAAGCTTTCCAAGATCAGGCATTGGAGGTGCACGAGAAGCTGGAATTATCCCAACAAAACCTTTTTACGAATGCCGAAGTTGTTCAAAGTTGTTATCAGGTGGTAGACCTTTCTCTAAAAAACATTTACATTAAGGAGAGATAATCCACTACTACTCGAGCTACGTTCTAGGAGGCCATTGTAATGGAAGAAAGGGATGAAATAGAAAATATCCCTCGATTGTTTCTTTTGGAGAAAACTCGAGGTGAGATAATCCTAAAGACATGGGAGACAAATCTAGCTAAACGCAAAAGATTAGCCAGGGAATTAAATAAGGCTTGTGAGGAAGCATTGTCTTCACTCGACAAGGGGTTACTGGATGTTGAAAGAGATACTATCTCCAAGGCTTTGGGGCATATTGACATAGCAAAATATCAACTCAATTCCAGGACAAGCATAGAAGAGGCTCAGACATCCATCCATCAATTGAAACAAATAGACCTTATCTAGATAAAAAAGTGGATAGTTAATCCCAACTTACAACTACAGACTATATCATTGGAAGTGAAGAAGATATAGGATAGGTTTCCTCATATAGAAAATAAGTTGTATATTTTTTAGGAGAATGAAACAATAGAACCTTCTAGGTTAGTAGTTCAACTAATAAGTAGATGTGTTCAGTGTGTCGAACATGGGAAAGCTAGAACATATAGAAACAAATGAGACAATCTGCACCCACTATTTCTATGATTCATGATCAGATGCCAGTTGTCTCTGAGCTGGAAGATATGAAGAAGAAACATCCCTACTTGCAGGCGAAGAGACAGAGTGAATGATTATGGGACCTTTTGGTTTACATATTGTAATATTTATCATTTTAGGTCATGAGAAGTCCAACTATTTCAGGTTGAGACTATTTTGTATAAATATCTAAATCAAAGACTTATTTTTGGCTACTTCTTGCCAGATGTAATAGAGAAAAATATCCTTTTGTGAGTATTAATACAAGCACAGACAGGGATTCCAAATTTTGTGCAGTTTGGGTTATGTTTTTCTCCTGTATTTCGTATCTCTATCTTTCCTTATGTTATTCCTTGATAAGTGAATGTTTGCAATTTAGTACTACTGCTACTGCAATCACATTAAACCAGTCATTTGATAAAAAAACAATTTTTCCTTTGTATTCACTATAAGCAAATACAAGACCTGTGAGCTACTTGGATCACTGCATCTCATATCCTTTCAAGGGTGCATTATTTATTTTCTTCTATTGTGAACATGGTAAGAATCATCTTCCATTGATGCCTCATTTTGTTTCACAATTTTGTAAGTTTCTCCCACATCACCTGATTTTATAAATCGACTCAGAGGACAAATCATGGCCTCTGTCCTTCTGTATCATTAGTTTCATTTGAGGATTAATTCTTATATAACTAACAGAAGAAAAATAACCTTTTAAATTATTTCCTTTATATTTATGATGCCTGACATTATTCTTTGAGCCTTAAGTTTAATCTCAGGAACAACAGGATATAAGATATGACTCAACAATATGCCCAATAAAGTGTGCCAAAATAAAACAACAAGACTACCAACAATGTACCTCTGTAGAGTTGCCTCATGCAACATATACCATATATTCAATAGTCCCTCAAGGGAAAATAATCAATCTCCCATGTCCATATCCAAACAAATCACCAAAAGACCAACTTCAATACAAGAATATAACATACCTTCTGGTCATGTAGAGAACTCTATTGTACCTGAACACTATCACACTTGCCTATAGCCTCTTCGCAGCCTATGCAACCTAAACCACCTCTCATCCTTCATATATAACACTACCTCATGTGACGAAAGGGGATGTCTAGCAGGGCCTCGTGTGACTGAATATACACAACCCATGGGGATGCCTCACGGGATGCTTACTGTCTGACACACAGGATGTGTTAATTTTTATGCCATAATTATAGTTCTTTGCATTTCAATAGATAAGAGAATAATAAGAACAAGATCACTGAGAAATACACATTCATAAGAGACACACCATTTATCCTGGGAAACCCTCTAGGGGAAGAAAACCCAGCAAAAACTTCCTTATCATAAAT
>SNQJ01S0126523.1:19924-32291 GCA_010110895.2 Picea sitchensis
TTTGACTATTTCAGGAGAGCCTTCCTGAAGCCCTCGAAGGTTGTGTGCATGACCCTCATTAGTGAAACTCATATAGAGTTCTTTGAAATCCATGGTGACTAGTCCCAAAATACGTAGCCATTATGCCCTTAATAGTATATCACGCCCACCCATATCGATGGAAATATGTGGTTTTTTATTTGATAGTCTCCCATGTAGAGTCTAAAATTTTCACATCATCCCCTACATTTCATCATACCTCCATTGGCGATCATGATTTGAAAGTTGGGCACAGGGTGTACATAACAATGGGTTTCTTCTGCCACTCTTTTGTGAATGAAATTGTGAGTACTACCACTGTTAACTAGGACTATGAATTTTAGGTGCTTGATGTAACCCATGAGTTTCAAGGTTTGTGGAGTTGAAATGTCTGATAATGCATGCATGGAGATAAATGGTTCTTCATGAGAAAATAGAGGTTCTATATCTGCCTGAGTTTGAGTGTTGGTGTCTTCAACTTGTAACTTTGGTGTCTTGTCGATAGTTATGTCTTCATACATGGCATGAGTGGTCATATCAATTTGGAACAATTTTTGTTCCTTACAGTGATGACCTAGAGCATATTTTCATCACAATTATAGCACATCCCTAGCAATTTTTCATTTCCACTAGAGATAACTTTTGTACTTTCAAGGGAAGATTAGGATTTATGCTTGGGGAAGTACCCGGGGAGGATGAGTGTGGGGACTGAAGGTTGGTTTTTTTGTGTGTGCATTCATCATTATCTCTACTTCTAGGTCCCTTTTTGTTGCTTGCAACCACGTAGTAGGATGTTGCATTATAAATCTGGAAGCCTTGGAGGGAGCTCCTCTTCTATCGGACAACCTCTCATGACCAACTCCTTGGTGCCTACTTGTGTCGTTCGTTCACCGCCAACGTCTTGCAAGTGATGAGGAATATCCGCCCAGTGAGGAGGAATTTCCTCCTCCACTATGTAACCTCCGTAATTGGGCTCTGGGATATGCGAATGAGGCTTTTCCTAGGTTTCCAGGTCCCAATTCTGATCAGAGTGGGGTGAAAGGGTTGAGTTGTTTCTTGGAAAGGGATGAGGATCACTACAACAAATCCATGTGATTTGCTCCCTTTTTTGCTTCCAAAGATGGTTTTAGTGTATTTTTCTTCAATTTTTTGAACAAGTCGACGTTATTTATCAGGATGGAGCTATTCATGGCATTTTTTGCGCCGAACACAAAATTTAGGTGCTAATAACATCGAAAATTTCTCCCCATTTAGCGTCGAAAATTTCTCTCCATTTAGTGTCGAAAATTGCACCCCAGTTAGCGCCAAAAACAACGCCCCATTTAGCGCCAACAATTGTGCCCCGTTTAGTGCCTGATTTAGCACCCCAGTTAGCGCAAGAAATTGCATTAGAAGTAGCGTCGGATGTATCCAAATTAGCCTAAATAGTTAATTAGTTGAGGTGTTGGGGGTTAAGTGGATAGGGGCTTTGAGGATTTAGGGATTTGGGGTACAAGGATTAAGGGTTAATGGATTAGGGATTAGGTTTTAAGGTATTAAGGGTCAAGAGCTAAGGGATTTCACGCTTACAGGTTAAGTAATTTAATGGTTAATGGATTAGGGATTATGGGCTAGGGAATTAATGTTTAAGTGCTTAGTGCATATGGGTTTATGGATTAAGCGATTAGGGATTAGTGAGAAGTGTTTAAGGGTCAATGGCTTAGGGGTTAGGGGATTTAGGGATTTTGTGTTAAGGGATTATTGATTAATTAAGGTTGATGGCTTAAGGGTTAATTAGGGATTAGGGATTAACTAGGATGTAAGGGCCAATGGATCAGGGGTTAGGGGAGTTAGGGATTTCTTTGAACTCTCTTGAAATTTCATGGAACCTCTTCCAACACACCAATCACCAATGCCATCCACTGATGTTGCACGGTGAGCAGTGAATGGGGCCAACATTGAAAATTTCTTCAAACGGTTATTGCATGCGTTGAAATTTGACACGGTTAGAATAGACACATGCCTTAACGGTATGTGAGGGTTTCAAGACTCAAGGATAACTGATGTCCCCACATAATCTTTGAGATCATCCACGTTTGCATCAACTTTCATCATGCAGTCTCATTGTCATCATTTGTCATTCACATCTATGGAATGCTTGTCGAAACTCAAAATGTCATGGATTAATGTATTCCAAACACATCACCAATGTCATCCATCAATGTCACACAATGAGCAGTGAATGGGGTTTAGCGTCGGATGTGCCTAAATAGTTAATTAGTTGAGGTGTTGGGGGTTAAGTGGATAAGGGCTTTGAGGATTATGGGATTTAGGGATTTTGGGTACATGGATTAAGGGTTAAGAGAATTAGGGATTAGGGTTTAAGGGATTTAGAGTAAAGAGATAAGGGATTTGGCGCTTATGGGTTAGGTAGTTTAATGGTTAATGGCTTAGGTATTATGGGCTAGGGGATTAATGTTTAAGTTCTTAGAGCATAGGGGTTTATGGATTAAGGGGATTAGGGATTAGTGTTTAAGTGTTTAGGGGTTGATGGCTTGGGGGTTAGGGGATTTGGGAATTTTGTGGTAAGGGATTAGTGATTAACT
Source organism: Picea sitchensis (assembly GCA_010110895.2). Taxonomy (NCBI): domain Eukaryota; kingdom Viridiplantae; phylum Streptophyta; class Pinopsida; order Pinales; family Pinaceae; genus Picea; species Picea sitchensis. The sequence goes on from SNQJ01S0126523.1 coordinate 22,528, forward strand.
AAGGTTGAGGGCTTAATGTTTTAGGGATTAGGGCTTAAATAGGCTTTAAGGGTCAATGGCTTAGGGGTTAGGGGATTTAGGGATTTTGTGGTAAGGGATTAGTGATTAACTAAGGTTGAGGGATTAAGGGTTTAGGGATTAGGGATTAACTAGGATTTAAGGGTCAATGGCATAGGGGTTAGGGTTTAGGTCAAAATTTTACATGGTTAGACGAGACACATGCCTTTATGGTATGTGATATATGATATATGGTGCCAGGTACTGATGCTGAGATGAGGATGCACTCAAAATCCTTACAGTGTGATCTACATCCAAGGACATGAATAGAGCATTAAGGACAACATCAATTGTCATAGCAGAAGGAAGTAGTGAAAGGAATTTGAATCAAATGGATGAAGAGGAGGCCTAAACCCCATGATGATCGATTATCAAACTTGGACAACCAAGATGTTTCGATGTCCAAACTAGTCATTATGGTGGGTGAGAGGCACTATAGCCAAAATCCATGATGGCCCACCCATGCTAGAGGACAAATTCGAAGTGTAACCACTGTCTTTGTTACTCATCATTACAAAGGGAACAAGACAAACGTTGGAAGGAGAAAGGTCACGAGGGAAGGTAGAAGGCCAAGGGTCACATTGAAGCTCATTAAATACTAAAATTATACCAGAAGTAGCGCCAGATGTATCCAGATTAGCCTAAATAGTTAATTAGTTGAGGTGTTTAAGGGTTAAGATAATTGGGGATTAGAGATTAAGAGTCAAGAAATAAGGGATTTGGCACTTATGGTTTAGGTAGTTTGATGGTTAATGGCTTAGGGATTATAGGCTAGGGGATTAATGTTTAAGTGCTTAGGGCATAGGGGTTTATGGATTAAGGGGATTAGGGATTAGTGTTAAAGTGTTTAAGGGCCAATGGCTTGGGGGTTAGGGGATTTAGGGATTTTTTGTTAAGGGATTAGTGTTTAACCAAGGTTGAGGGCTTAAGGGTTTAGGGATTAGGGCTTAAGGCTTAAGGATTTAAGGGTCAATGGATTAGGGGTTATGGTTTAGGTCAAAATTTGACATATGCCTTGATGGTATGCGAGGGTTTCAAGAGTCAAGAATACCTGACATCCCCGCATAATCTTCGACATCCTCCACGTTTTCATAATTTTACATGGTTAGACTAGGTGAATGCATTGACGGTATGGGAAGGTTTAATTAAGACTCAATGAAATCATCAAGATTGATTATTGATGTAATTTTGATATGAAATAGGAAAGTAAAATTGAACTTTAATTTATTAAATTTTCACCTAATTCTAGGTGATTACAATATTTTATTTTGTTTAATTATTTTATGTTTAGTTCTTAATAAAACATAATAAAAAATTTATGCCCAACATTAAAATGCAAACAATATAAAAATAATGAAGTTAACAAAGTTGCTTATTCAAATCATTATGAGATACTTGCATATTTAATTAATATTCTATTAACTTTTGTGTCTTCATGAACATATGTTGATATAAAATGTATGGAAGAAGCATATACGTAATCCTTTTTTTTTTCTGCCAACAATTCATACCATATCTTGAACACTTTAACGATATTGCAATAGGTGATTTGTATTGACACAAATAATACTGAACCATTTCAAAGACTAGGCCATAAGAATCATCATTTTTTAAACATGGATTACAAATAATTCTAAAATCTAGAAGTCTTGATCATTAACATCATTGTCTGCAACAATGTCATCTAGTGTATCATTGTCAATGCTCATATGATCTTTCAAGTAGTTAATATTATCATCATCCTCATCTTGACATGCATCATCTTCATCGTCATTGAAATTTGACTATAGATCATCCATATTGTTACCAGATGTATTTGGATCATCATTTTGTATACCATCCATATTGTTGTCTTCAATAACATCATCTAACTCTGGATTGTTGTCTTTTTGTGCCTGAACATAACCATCTTCAACATCATCATGGATGTTGATTTCTTCGATGTTATCTAATCTATCTTTCTCATTTTGTTCGCCATCATTGTTTTGCTTAGTATCCACTAATGCATCGTCAAATACATGCCTTAATATTGGATCATAATGTATGACAAACAAACATTTCGGTTCCATAATATCTTCTTAGAAAAATACTTGCACATGAACGATTACACTATACATATATTAGACGTATGTTATAACAATTTTATTGATTCATAAACACATGTATATATTCACAATAAACAATGTATTAATACATTATTGATCACTACCGCTTATTGGAGTTTGAGTTAAAGAAATACCTGCTCACAATGAATTGGTAGAACATAAGGCTCCTTATCCTCCGGTAGGAATCTTGAGGAATATAAGTAAAGCAATCCACTATGGGTATCATGTCTTCGTGTTCTCTCAAATGCTTCATATCATCTACACTTAAAAACACAACATTTAAAAGAGTGATAATCCAATTCAATAATTTCTTGTATTTTCCCAACATATTGTAGATTTCCTTCAATAATATTTTTATCTTTTGAGCTTGATCAGCTGGATTGCTTCAAGTCAACCATGATCCCACAATCTAAGGATCGTCTACACGATAATGTCGACCATATGCCCACATTGTTGGATATTTCCTCGCCCGTGAAAGACCATTTATTTCGGTTAAAACAAATAAAATGATGAATATTAAAATAGTTAATAGTATCAAAACTGTAAGGAAACAACATTTTGTAAAATTCCAACTATACCTTTCTTTCACATCCTCTAGACATGTTGATTTCATCTTCTGTTATGTTTGAATCTATACCCGCATCTTCTATTTTATTTTGAATTTGCTCAATAACCCATTCTAGTGTGCAATATTTGCCCCATTCCCCTTGTAGATCAATAGGAAATGGGGTATTCCTTGGGTTTGATCTCTTAAATTGTTTCCTTGCTTCTAACAATTCTTCTCTGTTTTATCATACAAATCAATCCATTTGTTCATAAACTCCATGTGGTACATAATGAACTTGTCGAGTATAACACTTTCATCTACACTTATTACATGTCAACAAGTTTATTTCAAACTTCAAAGGCCATTTTGTTAATTTGACAAATAAATTACAGATTAAATTAATGATTGCAATAAAAGCAACCACAATGAAAATGAGTTTACTTACTAATTTCTACTTGAACACCATTAGATTGTGGTTTTTCTCCATCAATAATATCCGATGCTCGTTCTTCATTCCAGAAGCGTGGCCCATCTTTGAAACCCTTACCAAGGAATTCACATAGGAAGAAAAATGCTTCATTCAATACATACCCTTCAACCATGCAACCCTCTTGATGTGCCTTTTTCCAGACATATATTTTTAGAGTTTTCATATATCTCTCAAAGAAAAACATCCACCTCGTTGATACGACACCTGCCAATTCAATGTCATCGACTAGGTGTATAAGTAAATGGACTTGTAGGTCCATGAAACTTGTAGGGAGATCCTTCTCAAATACACATACAATTTCTGCAATTTTCTTTTTCCATTTTGGCACATCACATTCATGGATCTCCTTGGATGTCACCCACCTAATATAAGAATAGTAAATTAGTATGAACCTTTAGGAAAAAATTAAAATGAAATACAATATCTCTATGTCTCTCACACATGAACATTCCATACCACATACCTTGCAAAAGTTGACAGTTCACTTATGGCATTCCTCAAGTCAAAGGTAAGACATGAATCCCCCCTAATTGCCAATGACATGATATGTTGTCAAACACATTTATGAAAGGTCATTAGTTATTTTTGTCACACAATTGAATATCAGAACATATAAATGATGATATATAATACCTTCATAAAATTACGAAAATCATGTGATATGTCCATCAACTGTAAAATATTTAACCAATGATGACTCATAGCTAGTAGGTTTCCTTATTGAACGCGTGACATTTTTTAGTTGGTCTAGCTCTTTCTTTTTCAAAATTCATGGAGCTTCTGCATATGATTCATTTTCCCTGTTTGTCCAAAAATGTTTTCTATCTAATTTGGTACGCAGAAGAGCAATATCTCTCCTCAAAGTCAAGGTGTCATTCTCTTTGCCTGATATATGTCGAAATATTGAATCTGGGACATTTTTGAAGATGTGCATAAGATCTAATAGGTTTGATATTAATAGATCCTTTAAGTAAGGGAGATTATAAAATATGGATTTCCTTTTCATCCCTTCTGGCATCTTAATTACAGCTTTTTCTGGTTCTTCAATAGAATCACCCCCATCAAAAAAATCCTGCCAAGCTTTCAATTCATCATATTCATACTTATTAAGCCAATTAGCTAGACCCATAATCATGGGAGGGCCTCTATTTTTAACTTTTCCATCAAATTGATTCTTGTGGCGGTTTCTAAACCTATGATCTGGTGGTAGAAAATCCTTGTTGTTTGCATAAATAAATTTATGTAGATCTTTAGAATACTGCCCTTGAAATTGTTCTACACATCTTGGACATGAAAATATCCCCTTTGTTTGAATCCTTGCAATTCAATAAGTAAGGTTAATAACATAAAAATAATAGTATAAAATTGAGTATGAGAACTGGGATGAAAATAAATTATTAGTGTAAATACGTAAAAAACTTTGTCTTACCAGGACAACCACCAAGTCCTGGGAAATCATGAATAGTCTAACATAGCACACCATACAACATGAAGGAAATATTTTATAGAGGATGTGATATGGCATACATTCTTATGCCTTTCCATAACAATTGCATCTCATCAATAAAAGGCGCAAGATAAACATCCATGTTTTTAACTTGATGTTTTCCTGGAACAATGAGAGTCAACATAAGGTGCTCCTTTCTAACACTCATCCATGGGGGAATATTGTATACTATCAATCCGATTGGCCAAACACTATAATTTGAGCTCATGAAAGAAAATGGGCACACTCCATCAATTGCAAGACCAAACCTGATACTATGAGGTTCATCTTTGAATTTTCTTGGCCATTTTTCCTCTATGTGTTTCAATGCTTTGGAGTCGGCCGGAATTCGCATGAATCCATCTTTACTCTTATTCTTTGCATGCCAGTCCATCAATTGTGCAAGTGACTTGCAACGAAACATTCTTTGAAGTCTAGGTATAACTGGCATGTGACATAAAACCTTCTTTGGAACTGTAGGACCTTGTACATCTGTACAATATCTCTTATCTTTGCATACATGGCATTCTACCTTGTCTTAATATTCATATATGTACAAAATGAAATCATTTGTACATGAATGAATTTTCTTATATTCAATCCCCAACTCAACCAAAAACTGATGCGCCTCTCTGCAAGTTGATGGCAACACATTATCTTCAAGAAATATTTTGTTTTTTAGTGCCTAAGATTTCTAAAGATTAGATCAATTGAATGTTTGACTTATGATGAACATTTTTGATATGTCAATATATATTAGGAATATTCATAAGCGAACTACGTACACCAATTGACAATGCATTGTAAGAAATAGATTTCAACTCACTTCAATAGGGTGGTGAATCCTTTGTTTGACCAACCAAATAGTGACTTGATTTCTAATAATATTAATGTGCATGTCAGTTTTGAGGTTCTACTTGCACCAGATTTGAACATGGGTGTCTTTGTTGATTGCTTGATTGAGTCTTTCAGGTTGTTATCATCAACATTACATTGGCGGTAATTACCCCTGCTGTCATTGTTACTGTCATCCATATGATCATTGTTGTTATCATTGTTTCCATCCCCAAAGAAACTTGTAAACATTTCATTCAATCCTTCTTCATGCACTTAATTTTCACTATTATGATCATCATCAGTAAGGCTAGGTGGCATGTCGTCAGTATATGCTAATCTCATCCGCTGTTCAAATTTATCAGGTGGTAGAGTTCTCTTTAAATATGCTTTTTTTTGCCTTGGTATGGTTTAAATGATGGTTTGGATCATCTCATCCAAATCTTAATATCCTTGTTGGATCTTGGGTATTAGTATCTGTTATTTCATCATCATCTTCTACCTATCAACAAACACAACCATTATTTAATGTTTGGCAACAATTAGATAAATCATAAATGTATTAATTTCAAAGAAATATAATCAAATATGGCTTAACAAATTATAATATAAAATGTATGAACATATATACATCAATATAATAGTCTTGACCAACCTCTTTTTCAATGCAATTATTTGTTGTGTCTGGAGAATCCATTGTCATATCCTCTTCCACCCACTGTGTTCTTTGTGATTTAATAGTTTTAGGTCCACATCCACGTACACATGTCTTTTTTCTTTTGCTAGTTGAATGCTTAGGTTGTGCACTTGCTTCAATATCCATCTGAAATAATCAACAACATGCCTCATAATTTATTTCAAGATTGGATAATACACTATAAATTTTAATAATATTGTGAAAAAGGATGGACGTATCACAAAAATCTTCGTAATATAAGTCAAAAATTATTACCTGTTGTCTTGTGACATCCATTGTGTCCTTATTTGATATGACACGATCTGTTGCCATTGTCTCGTCTGGACCCTATAATACACAACATAGTCCATGATGTTTAGTAGACCAATTATATAATTTTAACCAATATGCTATCCACCACAAAACCTCACTTTACTCATATATTTGACATATTGATATAACATAGTTTATATAACTTTATCTCTTCTATGTTGTAGCATTTGTGAATTCATAAACACCATACTCCTTTGGTTGAGGTTGATTTGTCTTCTCACCTTTATTGTATCTCCAGATTCTATATCCGATTATATGGCCACCCACTTTCCTCTTGTTGATTTAGTAGGTCTACGCCATCCACGTCTTCTGTCCATAGCCTCCTCTAGATCCTGTAATACACAACAATGACATTATCCACATTACATCTATGCACCAAGAGAATGTTGTTGATATTATCTTGTTTTGATATTATATTATTTTCAACTTTTCCATCAAATTGATTCTTTCCTTGCCTTGACATGCCATGCCATGCCTAGCCTTTCCATGCCTTTCCTTGACAAGCCATGCCTTGGCATTCCATGCCTTGCCTTGCCTTGACATTCCATGCCTTTCCTTGCCTTGACTTGCCATGCCTTGCCTTTCTTTGCCTTTCCTTTTCTTGACATGCCTTGCCTCGCCTTGACATGCCATTTCCTTGACTGAAGAAATTTCCTTGATTCCTCTTCTCATAAAGCTCAATAAAGCAATCTCACCATGGAAATATTTATGTGCAACTGAGCTCTTGAACCAAGTTTGTAATTTCAATATGTACTCACCATGTTGTACATCTTACCATGGCATTGGTCATCAAGATCTAGGCTTGCAATTAAAATCTATAGAAGACATTGATATATCATATCTTCAAGGAGACCACATTTAATCTCAATAGCTCATCATCATTATGCATTGATCATTTGAGATTATTCCATGGTATGTAGGGAGAAGACAAGAAAAATAATGAATTTAGAGTTCATGACCTACCATGGTCATTCACTGCCATAAAGGACTACAGAAAAAAACAAGTTAAAACTCCAATAATATACAATATAAAACTTACAACACAAAAGGGAAAGAAAAATTCTCAAGGATTAGATACAAGGACATGACAGTGTAGCATTATGTACATACATTAACCTTCTCGAACACGGTATCAAAATTCATTCTCCATGCATATAACTTCTAACATGTATCAATTCAAAATGTGCTCACTCACTCATAAAGAATCCATTCCTTATATAGTTCACGGAAGGAAAGTTCTCAGAGTTACAAAGATAAAAAAATATAAGGAGATGGAGTATGGAATTCAATCTACAAATGAAAAGGCCATGTCAATATCCCATCTTGAAGTTGCACACTGATTTCAAACATTATATTTCATCTTCATACAAGATTGATGATGGGGATTCAAATTCCAATTCAAAAATATCAAGGAGGCAACCTTAAAAGATCAATAAACCCTACTATGTTTTGAGTGAGCCCAAAGTCTGGATAGTGTATATATAGTATAGGTCAAGTTTACTTAGTACCCATAGCAAGAAATCTACTATGAATGTCTCTTCTCATTTAAAATTCAAATGAATCATTGTTATTTCCAAAGAAACAAATTTGCACATTACACTACGTCTCGAACATACAAGAAAAACACAGTTTTTGAAAAGTTCCAAATTTCTCTCATATCTACAAAGTAATTATCAAAGAGGCGTGTTGAATCCAAGAACAACCTATATCGAAGAAAGGAATATGCATAGAACCATCATTTCAAGGAAACTGAACAAAGTAACAAGAAACAATGATTGGGATACAAAATAAAGTATAGATTTGTCCAGCTCCCATGCGTTGATTTCAAATGGAATGGAGATTCACAGACACCAATCCACTCATTCATTCATTCACGGTTCCATTTACTCATGCCAATTTAATTACACTTGTTCCATTACATTCACTCCATTTTCTTAAACACTCAGTGCTCCAACATTCCATTGATCATTGGATGTATCCAATACACAATCTACATCCTTCACTTGCATACATTTAGTGCCCCTACAAAAATATTCTCCCTCATACATTCACCTTATTCCTCACTCAAACATATTGTATCTATGCATTCACCTTTTAGCTTGTGCATATATCTACATGATACTGCAAATACTTTTTCCAATGCAATTTCACTCATTTCATTACATTCACTCCATTTTTTCAAACACTCAACTCTCCAACATTCCATTCATTAGATGTATCCAATACACAATCTACATCCTTCACTTGGATACACTTAGTGATCCTACATAAATCTTCTCCCTCATACATTCACCTTATTCCTCACTCATACATATCGTATCTATGCATTCAACTTTTACCTCATGCATATACCTACATGATACTACAAGTACTTTTTCCAATGCAATTTCCGACATGTATGTGTAGCTAAAAGTATCTACAGAAGATGAACTATATGAATTTCAAGCTATCGGTGTCTACATGAGATGAACCTACAAGAATGTGAAGCTATAGTTATCTACATAAGATTAAACTACAAGAATTTCAAGTTGTATGTATTTACAAAAGATGAAACTACAAGAATTCCAATATATAGGTATCTATAGGAGATGAACCTACATGAATGTGAAGCTAAAAGCATATTTAGAAGATGAAAGTATAGGAATTCCAAGCTATAGGTATCTACAAGAGAGGAGGACTACAAAAATATCAATCTATAGGTATCTACATGACAAGAGAACTACAATAATGTTAAGATACATGCATCTACATGACAAGAGAACTACAATAATGTTAAGCTACATGCATCTAAATGAGAGGACCACACCAAAACCTACAATAGTTAACACCTAGAAAATATAACAACTAGTATAGAAGTCTGAAGCTACCATCATCTATAGGAGAAAAATGTTACTATAGGAGAAGATCGTTACAGGCTCTTAGTCTTTAGATCACTATAGGATGATATTTATATAACATCCACAACCAAATCAAGCACATGGTCCACCTACAAAATACAATCAAGCCTCATGTGAATGCTCACAACATTCATCAAAGAAACATGCAAGTCTTCACACATGAAAGTAAATTTCTTCCAAATTAGAAATTCCATCAAGAGAAAGGTACATCACATCTACTTTTTCTTAAACAATTATGATTTAGATATGCATGAAATGTCATGATAATATACCTCTCAATCACCCTAACTTCACTCTATCACAACCCTAACTCGTGTCAATGTGGTCATTGATATCTAA
>SNQJ01S0126525.1:0-14982 GCA_010110895.2 Picea sitchensis
AGAGGCAGAATACATTGTTGTTGCTACTTGTTGCACACAAATTTTATGGATGATACAAACTCTTGCAGATTTGAAGGTAACTTACACTAATCCCATTCCAATTCACTGTGATAACACCAGTGCCATTAGTGTCTCCAAGAATCATGTTCTTCATTCCAAGACTAATCATATTCCAATAAAGTACCATTTTCTCAGAGAACAAGTTAAAAACAGAATTGTTCAACTAAATTATATACCTTCTACAGAACAGATTGCAGATATATTTACAAAACCATTAGCAGCAACCCCTTTTGGATATCTTCATCAAAAGTTGGGGGTTATAATTTATTTTTTCTAATTTGTTCACCTGGTCAGGGGGAATACTTATTGCATATCTATTGTATTTAAAAGATGCTTCTAGTTGACAGGGGGAGTATGTACTGCAACATCTCAGGGGGAGTGTGTCTCTTCTTTGACATTGATGTCAAAGGGGGAGAAAGTGTGCTAATTTATTTCAAGATGTGTGTTTCAGGATGTGATTTCAAGGATTCTACAGGAAAGTTACAGTTGTTTCCATCAATGCCAAAGGGGGAGAATGTTGGCAAATATTTAACAGACGGTGCATGCTTGTATGCTTGTCATTGATGGAAAGTACAACAATGAAGATGGCATGAGTACAGAAAGTATGTAATAGATGGGAATTATGAGAAGACGCTACAGAGAATATTTGAATAAGCTCAGAAGAGATAGTGCAGAGGATTGTTGGCAGATCATCGATGGAAAAATCAGAGTAAGCGGAACAAAGTAAGCTCGGGAGCAGAAGCATCATTTCTGATCATTGGATCCCATTTTAAAATCCCAAAAGAAGGAGGACCGTCCATCTTCAGGCAGGACACGTGGCGAAATATCATCATGTCGTTGACTGGAAAGTCAAAGGAACGGGGTTCCCTAACCTATTGAATTCACGATATGTGAAATCATGAAACTATCTTAGCCGTCAGGTCGAAGTTTGTTTTGGACCGTTGATCCAACTCCATCTCAGAGTCTCACCTATCGCGACTTGGAGTGATGAGAACCTCCATCTAAGGAACAACGAGATGCGAGATCGTGAAAAAATTAGGATCGTCGGATCACCAAGAACGTGGACCGTTGATCTGAGATCCATCTCGGAGCTTCGCCTATCGCAACTTGGAGAGGCAAGAAACATAACCACTGAAATCACGATTTAATCACAGCCGTCAGATCAAGGTGTGATTTGGACCATTGATCCGATTCCATTTCAGAGTTTCACGAATCGCGACTTGGAGAGGCAAGAAACATAACCACAAGAACGTTGAAATCGCAATATGATCTCAGCCATTGAATTAAGATCAGATCTGGACCGTCGAATCATAGGACAAGTCGTTGACTTGGAGTCAATGGAGCATGGTGTGGAAACTCGCAAGATGCGAGATCGCGATAAGATCTGGACCGTCGGATCTATGGATATTTCAACCATCGATCAAACTCGATGAAGTTTATAACCTCGCAAAATATGAAGCGCCTTTTGGCACAGCCTATTTTCATTGTCGGTGGTCACGAGAAGGGAAGGAGTCAGTTCAGATAAGCTCCATTTTGGGGTTTCGGGGATCGCGACTTGGAGAGTCGAGATGCCTCATCTCCAAATTCATGAAATGTGAATTCGCGAAAATCACTTTATGCATAAGTGCTTGGTCATGGCCATGGTCATATAGAGGAAGGAGCTAGCGCAGAAAAGCTCTGTATCGTAGTTTCGAAGATCGCGACATGAAGTGTCGAGACACTTGGCCACGGGAATGCCAAAATGTCAAAACCCTATTTAAAGGCAAGATTAATAAAGTTCATCCAACGGTGCAGATAAACTTGAATATGATCAGAGGGCTACTGTTCTCTCACAGTTAATTCATCAGTTACGAATTAGTTAGCAAAACTGATTCATGATTCCTGATCGGTTGGCGTTTCAGTTGCTCAGACAGTTTTTCTTTTGCCTAAGAAGATGTGAAGTGTAACTTCTATAGGTGTGGTGCATAAAAGAAAAAGATACAGACTGTGCATGGTTGGTTGTTCTGGACGAAAAATGAATTACACTGTAAGAAAGGGAAAATCACAGGATGCACAGTGTGAGACTGAAAATATGCGCAGTGTGAGATAAAAATCAGAGAAGAGTAACAGATGAGGAAAAGACTTGAAGCAAAGCAGAATGACAGAACAAGTTGAAGCAGAGCAGAATTGCAGAACAGACAAAGGAAGAGAAGAATTGCAGAATAGTTAGAAGAAGACCAGATTTACAGAACAGAGAAGAAGTGGTAAGAATCGATTTATTTGTGTAGTTGGTTGTTTAATTATTCATTTATATTCCAGGGTGGTTGGGAGGTGCTAGGGAGGATTGTTGTCCTCAAAGGTTCAAGTGGGAGCTTGAACATAGGGAGTTGTAGCTTCCATTTGGTTGCAGCCAGAGAAACCAGGGTGGCAGGGTGGTGCAAGGGAGAACAAGTGTTCTCTATTATACAGGTTGGATCTTGTGTAATTGGAAGTTGGTGCTTCCATCCAGTTGGTGCTGGAACATTAAGGGAGTTGGTGCTTCCTTCTAGTGGGTGCTAGATAAACCAGAGAGTTGGTGCTCTCAAACAAGTTGGAGCTTGTAAAACAGAGGTAGTAGCCTCACATTGAGTTGGTTCTCAATTATAGATGATGTACATAACTTAAAATACTACCTATCATTTCGAAGAAGAAGAGGTTTTCTCCCTTTATGGGTTTCCTTGGGAAAAGTTGTCTCTGTGTATATCTTATGTGTATATCTTATGTGTGATTGATTCTCATTATTTATATCAGTCTTTCCATATGTTGTATAATATTGATATCATTGAAAAAATTTTAAGAATGGTTTAATAGATTTTATTATTGTTTAAGCACAGTAACAAAAACTGATTCACCTCAGTTGTATTAGTAATTTCAACATATTATGCCTAAGATGAGGAACACCTAGAGCATCTTAGAAGAGAATTTCAGAAGTGTAGAAAGTTCGGAATCACGTTGAATTCTAATAAGTCAAATTTCACCATGAAAGAAGAAAAGTTGTTGGGTCACATTATTTCAAAAGAACGGATAAAGGTAGATCCCAAGAGAGTTGAGGGGATCTTAAAAATTGGCATACCCAGAAATAAAAAGAAGGTACAATATTTCATGGGCAAAGTGAACTTTTTGAGAAGGTTTATCCCTAATTTCCATGAAATCATAAAGTATATTACCAACATGATCAAGAAAGGGAATGAAATCAAGTGGAACCCTGATACCAAAAAATCCTTTGAAGACATTAAAGTGGCATTAACCAAGGCTCCAGTACTAGCTAGCCCAAACTTTGAAAAAGACTTCATATTATTCTCTTTTTCCTTAGAGCACACAATTGTTGGTGTTTTGCTGTAGAAAGATGAGCAGAATTTTGAGAAGCCCATAGCATATTACGGAAAGACATTGAGGGATGCCCCTTTGAAATATGATATTATGGAGAAGCAGTCCAAGAAAATACAGAAATTTTGCAGTGATTACGATATCACCCTTGGCCATTCGACATCATACTACCCTCAAGGAAATGGGTTGTTTGAGTCCTTGAATAAAATCTTAGTCAGAATCATCAAGAAACTGTTGCAAGAAAATAAAAAATCCTGGTACAAAAATCTCATCCAAGCATTTTGGGTTGACAGGATCACCCCAAAGAGATCCATAGCCAATCCCCTTTCCAGATCATTTATGGTACAGAGGCAATATTTCATACTGCATTGGGATTGTCAGTGATGAATCTATTACAGGAGCAAGATGCAGAAACAGATGCCACTTGAAGAAGAAAGGATGAACTAATCAGTGTCCAACACACCAGAGAAAAGGCTTTCAATAATGCTCATTTGCACCAAGAAAATATCAAAAAGGCTTTTGACATGCGTACCAAGGTAGATGACTTCAAACTGGGAGACTTGGTGTTAAAATGAGACGCCAGAAATGAAGATAAGGGAAAGCACGGGAACTTTGATCATCTGTGGTTGGGACCGTTCAAAATTGCGGCATACCGTGGAAGTAATGCCTACATACTACAAGAGAGTAATGGATACATCATTGGAGGAGGGCCTATGAATGGCAGGTTCCTCAACCATTATATTGTTTAAGCATCATCACCCCTTAAATTCCTTGTACATAATCATTTTTGTGTTTTCTTTTAGCATGAAGAGGTTGGAATAAAATAAGCATAGTTGAAGCCCGATGTGAAGGCCCTGAGCTATGTTGGGTCAATTTTGAGTTTTTAAATAAAGGATGGCGGATTCAGACTGCACGAATAAATCATATCCCAATGGGTAGGCACTTGGTCTACCATTATTTTCTACCTCGCAGGGAGGATAGCATTCCCAAATGGAGCCTATGTTATCACCATAACAATTTTCTTTTGATGGAATCCAAGTCTCATAATTTAGCGAGGAGCTACATTGGTATGGAGGCGCGATAGTTTGGAGGACAAGGTCACATATAGCAGAGAAGGACTAAATATAGTGGAGGTGCGGGTTTGATGGGGCCCAGTGGGCCAAAGATCTGAAAACATCCCAAATCGATGATCACAAAGTGTATTGGGCAGGGAACTTGCATGAAGTTTAACTTCTTGGGAGCGGGCCGATGGAAATACCATGGTTTTAGATTGCAAACAGGTGGCACCACCAGAGGCATATCGGGGCAAAAAGAGGTATACCCAAAACTGTTAAGGTTTAAACTATTATTAGGTTTCTTTTCAATTTACTAGATAATCATAGCATAGATAGGATCACTGAGAAATACACAATCAAAAGAGAAACATTATTTATCCTTGGAAACCCTCATGGGGGAGAAAACCCAGCAAAAAATTCCTTAATATAGATAGCCAATACAATGCTAAGAGATAACTCAAACAAATACAGAACTTTACCTTCTACTACAATTTGGGTATATGTTTATCAAGAGGGACCTTACCTTTTACCTATTTTCTTGAATTTCAGAGTCTTTTCCCTAGAGTTTATTAGGCAAAGAATCATCTCTGAAACAAAACATTTTTTGAAAATGCACAAAGCATCTAAATTAAAGTTTCCTTTCATAATAGGACCCTTTGTGGTAAAGACTAGATCTTGTTTGCCTCGGATCTAGGCCAAGCTCAGTGAATTTGGGTTTTCACAATTACAAAGGAGGAAATATCATCCACACCATTTCATATCTAAAAGAGGATTGATGAGCAAACAAGGCCCCTATGAGCATGAGCATGTTGAAGGATTTGATAAACTAGAAAATCTGGAAACCTGTGCATATATGGAGGTCATTTTGCAGCCTAATCAGACACAACAAATAGAGTCATCCCCGCAGTAGATCCAGACATGGAGATATTTTCTAAGTTTGATTATTAAAAATCCCAAAGATCATTTTTTATAGCAAGAGGAGCAGTTCACAGGCCCTGGGCGACAGTGGTCAGCAAAATGTTCCCAAGAAAATGAAAATCACATAGTCCCCACAGATAGTAAACCTGGAGGAGGAAGAACCTAAAGAGGAAATGAGCATGGAGATGGTGGAGAGTAGAACCAAAAACGAAGAAGCTAATACAGAGAGAATTCCACAAGGTGAAATTAGCTCAAGAGATTTCAACAGCAAGAAACGTGTCTTTAATAAGGCACCTGGAGTGGTCTACCAATCAAAAGAAGATTTAGCAAACTAATACGTTGTGAAAGGAAATCTGGCCATGAGTGAAATAAGAGATTTTTTACCTGAAGTAGAGAGGATCTCCCAACACAAGTATTCCTTGTTCTCATTCATGGATGTAGAAAGCAAGACACTTAACATAGCGGTGGAAGATGAGGATAAAGTGTCTAAAATCAAGCTGCATTATGAAAATATTGATGCCCCAGATAAGGTAAAATACCACAAAAACGCCAGTGACATGCTATATTCGGACTACCTGAGTCTGAGTTTGAGGTTTTCAAGACTGACAACCCATTCACTTAAATTGGATGGACAATTGAAGGAGGAAAAATGATCCAGCAAAGCTTGGCAAACCCAGGTCAAAAGATTGGAATTTGAAGGCCCTAAAGGAGTAAAATCTTCCTTAGACGAGAAAGACAAATTGGTTCAAAGCATGAAAAAGAAGCTGAAGATGTCTTCCACAGAACATCCACAGAAATCAAAGCTAGCGGCTTTAGAACAAGAAAAGGATACATTTAGACAGGAAGCATTAAATTACAAAGCCAAAGTATTGCAACTGGAAAAGGAAAAAGAGAATTGGTCTCAAGGACAAGTAGAAGTATCGAACATGGTTGTAGTTGTACTTGGTACAGCAGGAGCTATATCAAACACTGAAGATATTGTCCAAGCTATGTCCCAAGTAAGCTTGAAAACAGGAGAAATCAAGAGCCTTAAGGGGATCATAGAAAAGTTGCAGCAAGAGATGAAAATGAAGGATGAAAAGATGGCCCAAGTCCAAAAGGAAAATCAAGATTTGCAAGAGAGGGTAAACAAGTTGAAGACAAGGTTGAGAGGAAAAGTACTTTTGCAGGGAGCTAAACATCTAATCTGGGATGCTACTTTTGTTGAAGATGTTAAGTTCAGAGTGTACTTGAATTTTATAAATGAAAAATACAACATGGCTATCACTACCCGAAGCAGGTGTACTATTGTAAATGATACACTAGCGAAAAGGCGCTCAGAATGGGCCCAAAATGTTATAAATTTTCTAAATGTTGTTCCCATTGTCGAACTTCAGGCCATTGGGGTCAAGGACAAAACTACACTGGTCATTTGGGCCAAGAGGATCAATGCTAAGAACAACTTACTCAAGTCATTTCAAACCAAAGTCGTACAGATGGAGCAGAATATACAAGAATTTAAGGATACATTTGAACAATTGTTTATCAAGGGCCTCCCACCATTTTGGGATGGAAAAGGGAAATTGTATGATCAAGAGGAATACAATTCTCTCCTCAGTGCAGAATGGATCATTCCAAATTTGAAGGCCTGGAGGAGAACCTGAAGGGACCAAGTTTGGTGGAATATTTGGCCACAGACTTTGAGATTTTAAATCAGATTAAGACAGTAAAGATCGAAAATGTTCAGGTATGATCAAGAGGAATACAATTCTCTCCTCAGTGCAGAATGGATCATTCAAAAATTGAAGGCATGGAAGAGAACCTAAACGGACCCGGTTTGGTAGAGTACTTTTCCACAGACTTTGAGATTTTAAATCAGATTAAGACAGTAAAGACTGTGGGCTACCGACTATGATGTATGCTAATGAATCGACTTGGTGATCTTGATAAAAGAAATGATGGATTATGAGATTCCTTTTGACTCACAATGGAAGGATATCGTGCGGTTAGGCAAGACAAAATGCAATTTTCCAGGGACCAACAAATAGCCTCCAAGTGTCACTAGATCGACGAGTTCGACAGGTGATCGGAGAAAGACAGATGGTGAGGAAAAAAAGTGAGCAGTCAGAGGAATCAGCCGTTAGTTTATGGAATGTTTTTGTTTAATCATTGTAAATAGTCTCACATGTCGAGACTGAAATTTGAAATTATTATAGTCATTTTAGAAGCTGAAACATTTTGATTTCAGCCATTGTAATCGAATTGTATAAGTACTAGAAATTCGAATGAATTAATGTTGGTAGAAGTGCAAGGGCATCTTTTATTGTTTCTAAACTCTATTGTAATTTTATGGAGTTGAATCAGAATACATATGAAGAAGATTCTAAAGTCTCCCTAGCATTCCACTGGTGGGTGATATGAGTTGTGTCTCCCTTTCGTTGGGCTGTATTGCCTGTGTTCTTTAATCCCATTTACATTTTCTTCTGTTTAAATTGGAGAGTTAAAGGCCCAGAATTCATCTTCCTAGGCAATTTAAACTGTGTATTTTTCTTCCTAGCTAATTTAGAATTCATTTCAGTAATTCTATGATGCAGTTATTTGTTTTATACTTTTTCCTACACTCTTCTTAAATTCAATTTATAACACAAATTCATCTCCTCATTTAGCCTTTATCCTCTTGAGAGTTATACCGGCTAATCATTGTTTTCTTTCACCTTCGGAATTTTGACTCCATAGCCCTAAGTGTCCCTCCCCTTCCTTGCCTGTTATACCAGCCTGTCAAGGGTTTTGGAAGAAATTAAAAGTTCTTTACAACCCAATCCAGAGAATAGAGTAGGATATTGGGTGTTTTTCATGCATTCTACTGTAATTTGGTTATATAGTTATCAAGAGGGACCTTACCTTTTACCTGTTTTCTTGACTCCCAGAGTCTTTTCCCTAGAGTTCATCAGGAAAAGAATCATCTCAGAATCAGAACATTTTATGAAAATGCACAAAGCATCTAACTTAAAGTTTCATTTCATAATAGGACCCTTTGTGGTAAAGACTAGATCATGTTTGCCTCAGATCCAGACCAGGCTCAGTGAATTTGGGTTTGCACAGTTACAAGGGAGGAAATATTATCCACACCAGGTCATATATAAAAGAAAACTAATGAGAAAACAAGGCCCCTCTGAGCATGAGCATGTTGAAGGATTTGATAAACTGGAAAATCTAGAAACATGTGCAAATATGGAGGTCATTTTGTAGCCTGATTAGACACAACAAATAGAGTCGGCCCCGCAACAAATCTAGACACATAAATATTCTCCAAGGTTGATTATTAAATCTCCCAAGATGAGTTTTTATAGCAAGACGAGAAGTTCAGAGGCCCTAGGCACCAGTGGTCAGCAGAATGTTCCCAA
Organism: Picea sitchensis; assembly: GCA_010110895.2. NCBI lineage: Eukaryota > Viridiplantae > Streptophyta > Pinopsida > Pinales > Pinaceae > Picea > Picea sitchensis. Next base: position 8,762 of record SNQJ01S0126525.1, read on the forward strand.
GTAAATGAAAATCACACAGTCCCTACAGATAGTAAACCTGGAGGAGGAAGAACCTAAAGAGGAAATGAGCATGGATATGGTGGAGAGTAGAACCAAAAATGAAGAAGCTAATACAGAGAGCATGCCACAAGGCAAGAAACATGTCTTTAATAAGGCACCTAGAGTGGTCTACCAATCCAAAGAAGATTTAGCAAACCAATATGCTCTGAAAGGAAATCTGGCCATGAGTGAAATAAGATATTTGTTACCTGAAGTAGAGAGGATCTCCCAACACAAGTCTTCTCTGTTCTCAGTCATGGATGTAGAAAGGAAGACACTTAACATAGCGGTGGAAGATGAGGATAAAATGCCTGAAATCAAGTTGCATTATGAAAATATCGGTGCCCCAGATAAGGTAAAATTCCACAGAAACGCTAGTGACATGCTATATTCGGACAACCTGAGTCTGAGTTTGAGGGTTTCTAGACAAATTGATTCAAAGCATGAAAAAGAAGTTGAATATGTCTGCTGCATAACATCCACAGACAGTAGAGCTAGCTACTCTAGAACAAGAAAAGGAGACATTTAGACATGAAGCATGAAATTACAAATCCAAAGTATTGCAGTTGGAAAAGGAAAAAGCGAATTGGTCGCAAGGACAGGTAGAAGTATCGAACATGGTTGCAGTTGTACTTGGTACAGCAAGAGCTGATTCAAACACTGAAGATATCGTCCAAGCTAGGTCCCAAGTAATCTTGAAGACATGAGAAATCAAGAGCCTTAAGGGGATCATAGAAAAGTTTTAGCAAGAGATGAAAATGAAGGATGAAAATATGGCCCAAGTCCAAAAGGAAAATCAAGATTTGCAAGAGAGGGTAAACAAGTTGAAGACGATGTTGAGACGCAAAGTGCTTTTGTAGGGAGCTAAACATGTAATCTGGGATGCTATTTTTGTTGAATATGCTAAGTTCAGGGTGTACTTGAACTTTATAAATGACAAAGAGAGCATGGCTATCACTTCCCAAAGAAGGTGTACTGTTGTAAATTAGACACTAGCAAAAAAGCCCTCGGAATGGGCCCAGAACGCTATAAATTTTCTAAATTTCATTCCCACTATCAAACTTCAGACCATTCGGGTCAAGGACAGAACTACACTAATCATTTGGGCCAGGAGGATCATTTCTAAGAACAACTTACTCAATTCATTTCAAACCAAATCCATACAGATGGAGCAGAGTATACAAGAAATTAAGGATACATTTGAACAATTGTTTATCAAGGGTCTCCCACCATTTTGGGATGGAAAAGGGAAATTATACGATCAAGAGGAATACAATTCTCTCCTCACCCAGTGCAGAATGGATCATTCCAAATTTGAAGGCCTGGAGGAGAACCTGAAGGGACGAAGTTTGGTGGAATATTTGGCCACAGACTTTGAGATTTTAAATCAATTTAAGACAATAAAGATCGGGTTTCTAACTATGAATTATGCTACTTGAATCAACTTGGAGATCTTGATAAAAGAAATTATGGATTACGAGATTCCTTTTGACTCACAATGGAAGGAGATCGTGCAACTAGGAAAGACAAAATGCAGTTTTCCAGGGACCAGCAAATAGCCTCCAGGTGTCACTGGATCGGCGAGTTCGACAAGATATCTGAGCAAGACAGATGGCGAGGACAAAAAGCAAGAAATCAGAGGAATCATTTGTTAGTTTATGGAATGTTTTTTTTTTTAATCATTGTAAATCAGTGCACATGTTGAAACTGTCAGTTGAAATTATTGTAGTCAGTTTTAGAAGTTGAAACGTTTCAATTTCAGCCATTGTAATCGAATTGTATAAGTACTAGAAATTATGAATGAATTAATGTTGGCAGAAGTGCAAGGGCACCTTTTTGTTGTTTCTGAACTCTATTGTAGTTTTCTAGAGCTGAATTGAAAACATATGCAGAATCTTTTGAAGTCTCTATGAAAATATTCTAATGGTGGTGATATGAATTTTGTCTCGTTTCGTTGTATGTATTTCCTATGTTCTTTAATCCCATTTACATTTTCTTCTATTTAAATTGGAGAGTTAAAGGCCCAGAATTCATCTTATGATGCTCTCGGCTTAAGCAATTTAAACTGTGTATTTTTCTTCCTAGCTAATTCAAAATTCATTTCAGTAATGCTCTGATGCAGTTATTTGTTTTCTACTTCTTCATACACTCTACTTAAATTCAATTTATAACTCGGATTCATCACCTCATTTATCCTTTATCCTCTGGAGATTTCTACCGGATAGTCATTATTTTCTTTCACTTTCAGAATTTTGACTCCATATCCCTAAGTGTCCCCCCCCTTCCTTCCCAACAACTTTATAAAAAACCCCAAAACCAAACTAAATCTAGCCACTGATTGCCAAAGAAATATCAAGTCACACGAGAGAGCCCTCTCTGAGTTGAGAAGGCTACTGCCCAACTCTAAAGTAGGTTGAAACAGTTACCTATGTCATTTGTCTATCAGCCAGACAAAATTTACAGAGTGCTAAAAAATGCTATGCAAGATTTTCCTCACCCAAAGACTCTCAAAATCTTGTGTGGATTTCTGGGCTTAACAGGTTATTATCGCAAGTTTGTTAAGAATTATGGAATGATTATGGAACCTCTCACTGCACTTCTTAAAAATAATTCTTTCACTTGTACTTTAGCAGCTGCTCAAGATTTTCAAACCTTGAAGATGTCCATGTGCACCACTCCAGTCCTGGCCCTTCCTAATTTCACAAAGACATTTGTCATGGAATGAGATGCTTCAGGGAAAGTAATTGGCGATGTCCTTATGCAACAGGGTCGGCCTTTGGCCTTTACCAACAAAAAACTGTCTGAGAGAAATTTGGGAAAATCAATCTATGAAAATCAAATGTTGGTTATTCTGCATGTTGTTGATCTTTGGCGCCCTTATATATTGGGGAAACACTTCCAAATTAAGACAGATCATCAAAGCCTCAAGTATTTTCTGGAACAATGCATTTCCTCCCCAAAGCAACAAAAATGGGTGACTAATCTCTTTGGATATGATTATGAGATCATTTACAATAAAGGAAAAGACAATGTGGTTGTTGATGCACTTTCCAGAAAATATGAAGATGAAGGGTCCCTTTTTTCTCTCTCCTTCATTATACCAGATTGGCTCCAAGTTGTTCTCTAGGAATGGCTACACGATCCCAAAAGTTCACATCTGATACAACAATTGCAGTCCAATTCTCCAGCTTCCCCAGGGCACTCTTCGCTCCATGATGAGCTTCGATACAAAGGTTGTTTGTATTTAAGTAAACATTCAAAACTTAAATCAACGATACTTTTTGAGCTTCATGCTACACCCACAGTTGGGCACTCTGGGTTTACCAAAACCTATGATAGGCTCAAACGTTCCTTTTTCTAGGATGGTATGAAATAGGAAATTCGTAATTTTATGGTTGAATGTGATGTGTGTCAACGCAAATAGGGTGAAACAATCAAATCTCCTGGCACACTACAACCTCTTATGATTCCACCTGCTATTTGGCGGGATTTCTCTATGGATTTTATTGTAGGCTTACCTAAATCGGTCAATAAATCAGTTATCATGGTGGTAGTTGATCTTCTTTCAAATTATGCTCATTTATGTGCTCTTCAACACCCATTTACAGCATCCATTGTGGCTCAACTTTTCATGGATCGAGTCGTCAAGCTTCATGGCATGCTGCATTCTATTTTTTCTAATCGCGACCCAACTTTCACTAGCATTTTTTTGAAAGAATTGTTCAAGCTACAAGGCACCCAATTGCATCTCATCACATCTTATCATCCCTAGACCGATGGTCAAACTGAAGTTTTCAACAAGTGTTTGGAAACATATTTGAGGTTTTTTTCCTCGGAAAGGAAACATTAGTGGGCTCAATGGTTACCACTAGCTTAATGGTGTTACAACACTTCGTACCATATAGCTACCCGCATGACTCCTTTTGAAGCAGTATATGGAAAAAATACACCTTCATTTCTCTCATATTTATCAGGTGTCTTGAATTTCTAGGTGGTTGACCAAATGCTTACAGTTCGAGAGGCTATTATCTATACCCTCAAAGAGAATTTGGTCATGGCCCATAATCACATGAAATAACAAGCAGATCAAGGTCACTCTGAACGTCAATTTGCAGAAGGGGATCAAGTGTTTCTTCGACTACAACCTTACATGCAAAATTCCCTCAAGGCTAACCAATGTCAGAAAATGGCACCCAAATTTTATGGTCCTTATACCTTTCTTAAGCGTGTGGGACAGGTGGCCTATCAGTTAGCTTTTCCCAGTCATTATAAGCTCCACCATGTTTTTCATGTTTCCTGCTTAAAGAAGGTGATTGGAACTAAGTGCCAAACTCAAACCAACCTTCCCGAGTTGGACGAAGAAGGCTCCATTTAGCTATAGCCATGTTGAAGATGATTTTTGTCAACGAGACTTAGCCAACAAAGCGTTGCCAGGCTCCCTCTCCAGTCACACTACTTGCGCAAAGTTCTGCTTTTTCTCGTTAAATATTGGTGCATTGTTCATAAGTGAATTTATTGTGACACTTGACTTACTACTAAGAAGAGCATGTTACTCACTCATCGCATTATTCACGCCGTCTTATTTAGCCAATGACACACATGTCCAAAAACTCTTATATCACCATTGTTGAACATTGTTCATTCATTAGTGGATTTAGAAGCAAACACTCAAGTTTCTAGTTTACAGTCCCAGCCTCAAGAAGAGCAGACCGATATAGAAATGATGAAAGAAGGTGAAGAAAGTTCTCATCATAGACAGCCCAGACTTTGAATGAAAAGAAGGAAGTAGCTTTGCAGATAGTGGAGAGATTAACGTGGGTGTGAATGGTTATGAGATCTCTCATGCCCTGGAAACAACCGAGATGTTAGTTATTGATGAATCTATGCTTGGAAAAGTATTTGTACCCCCCAAATTCGATGGCAGTATAAACAGCGGAGTATAAATAATTGATACCTGCGAACCTTGGTTGAGATTTCTTCAAATACGAAGTTATAAAAAAGAAATTTAAAGGTCTCTCCTTGCAATAATCCAAAACAAGCCAATAGTTCCCTTTGCTTCATAGAGACTCATCCCCAAGCTAAGTCATAAATTTTGCAGACTCCTTATTGGATTTGGTAGATGTTGTGTTTAAGTTGCGACACTAGAAATACTACTTATGTTCACATTGATCTGAATGGTCTTCCTACTTCTCAATTGAAATTTTATAATCCATATATATCAGAGACTGATGGACACCAACATCATATTTTAAACACAGTTTTCTCTTTGTTATCTCAACCATCAATGGTGATTATCATCCCTAGATCTTTACAACCTTGGATGGACGTTGATTTTTACATTAAACACATTTTTTATTTATAAAAGAGAGGTAGTTCAAAGCAGTTCGCTACAGTAACGAATTATTACATGGATTGCAAATAATAATTCACGCGAACACATCAGAGGAAGACATGTCAAAGTAATGTGTTTATGGGATGGTTCCTGACAGTTTGAAATTCAAGTTACGAAACTAATAACTAAAGGAACGGTCCACCCAATGCCATAAAGGGAGCAACGCATTGTTGGGTATATACTATATTATTTGCATGTGTGTGTGTGTGGGTGCGTCAAGTTCGACAACTGTGTCTCACGGTCCCTGTAGTAGTGATCTTTGTGTCGTTTGAATCGGGCGCTTCCTAGGGGGGTCCCAGGGGGGGCAGGTATGGCCCCCCCTGGTTACGCGCAGTGTTTGGGGCAGTGCCCCAAAAATATTTTTTTGGGCAGTTTTTGCTATTTTTAGCGGATTTTGCTATTTTTAGTGGTTTTCTAAATTAATCCTGAATTAAGAGATTAGGGTTTTGGTATCTACGGAATACCTAAAAACATTGTATATATTGTATGGTGAATGGTGAAATTCGATATAATGAATATAAGAAAGGTTTTCCCCGGTTGAGGGTTTCTTGTATAAATCTTTGTGTACTATGTGTATGAGCCATTGATTAATTTTTGTTTTTCTTAAGAATCTACATGCATTGCTTTACTTCACAGGTTTACAACTTACACGCACAGCCTGCCAAGAGAAAAATGGTTCTGAAGACAGAAATTTATGAAGGAGAAAAATTAGAATAAATTTTTGAAAGAGAACTTTTGGCAAAAAATTTCAAAGATAGTGTTGAAACAGAACTTAATTTTTCACCTTAAG
>SNQJ01S0126526.1:3166-26442 GCA_010110895.2 Picea sitchensis
CCTAATCCACGAGGTACAACTCAAGGGGCAATTGTTAGGATGGTGTTAACCCTTGGATTTTCTCCCTTGAAAATCCTGAGGGTTAAGAGCCAACATGGTCTATTTTGTGGTTGATAAAACACTCTCAAATGCGTTATGAAACAATCTTCAAATTTTTGGGTAAATGGACTTTAATCCTGGCAACGACGCCAAAATGTTACCACCCAAATTGTACTTAATGGTAAAATCCCTAATCCACGAGGTACAACTCAAGAGGGGCAATTGTTAGGATGGTGTTAACCCTTGGATTTTCTCCCTTGATAATCTTGAGGGTTAAGAGCCAACATTGTCTATTTTGGGGTTGATAAAACACTCTCTCAAGTGCGTTATGAAACAGTCTTCAAATTTTCGGGTGAATGGACTTTAATCCTGGCAACGATGCCAAATTGTTACCACCCAATTTGTACTTAATGGTAAAATCCCTAATCCACGAGGTACAACTCAAGGGGCAATTGTTAGGATGGTGTTAACCTTAGATTTTCTGCCTTGAAAATCCTGAGGGTTAAGAGCCAACATGGTCTATTTTGTGGCTGGCATTCAGATATTTTCCCAGAGAGAGTTGTGTTTTGAGCCAGGGTTGGTTCCCACTAGGTACATGTACAAGATTGGTCAGGGAGTGTTCTTTATTTCAGAGATAGAAGTTTTCACAACCACTCGTGGACACAGAGAGATTACTATATATAGTATATTCCCTATTTTTGAGGAGACAAAGATCATATGCCCGTATGGTGATATTGATTATACAGTTTAGATCCTTGTGAGATTTTGGATTCGATGAGCCTTTTTCAAATGACATGTATGTAGTTTACTGTTTTTTGCAGTTGAAGATCGAGGGTTCAGATGATGATTCCGAGCATATATCCAGTATTCAGATGATGATTCCAAGCATATATCCAGGTTCCTTATAGAAAATTGAATCCGGTGAGCCTATTTCGAGTGATATGCAAGGACTTACTAGTTTTAGCAGTATCTCACATGGCATTCAAATATTTTCCCAGAGACTATTGTGTTTTGAGCTAGGGTTGGTTCCCACCAGGTACATGTACAAGATTGGTCAAGTAGTGTTCTTTATTTCAGAGATAGAAGTTTTCATAGCATTTCGTGGACAAAGAGAGATTACTATAAATAGTATATTCTGTATTTTTGAGGAGACAAAGATCATATGCCCTTATGGTGATATTGATTATACAGTTTAGGTCCTTGTGAGAATTTGGATCCAATGAGCCTTTTTCAAATGACATGTATGGAGTTTACTATTTTTAGCAGTTGGAGATCCAGGGTTTAAATGATGATTCCGAGCATATATCCAGGGTTCAGATGATGATTCCGAGCATATATCCAGGGTCCTTATAGAAAATTGAATCTGATGAGCCTATTTCGAGCGATATGCAAGGACTTACTAGTTTTAGCAGTATCTCACATGGAATTCAGAGATTTTCCCAGAGACAATTGTGTTTTGAGCCAGGGTTGGTTCCCACCATGTACATGTACAAGATTGGTCAGGTAGTGTTCTTTATTTCAGAGATATAATTTTTGACAACATTTCGTGGACAAAGAGAGATTACTATATATAGTATATTCCCTATTTTTGAGGAGACAAAGATCATATGCTCGTATGGTGATATTGATTATACAGTTTAGGTCCTTGCGAGATTTTGGATCCGATGAGCCTTTTTCAAATGACATGTATGTAGTTTACTATTTTTAGCAGCTGGAGATCCAGGGTTTAGATGATGATTTCGAGCATATATCCAGTATTCAAATGATGATTCCGAGCATATATCCAGGGTTCAGATGATGATTCCGAGCATATATCCAGGTTCCTTATAGAAAATTGAATCCGATGAGCCTATTTCGAGCGATATGCAAGGACTTACTAGTTTTATCAGTATCTCACATGTCAGTTCTGATTGCATAGTTAGAATCCTCACGAAAAATCGAATTCGATGAGTATGATATCATTGACATGCAACAATATTCTATTTTTAGTAGTGTCTATTTTTAGGCGTACTATATTTGGCAGTGGTCCCAAATATATTTGGTGTTTTCACAATTTTTCGTCGGACTTATACTTTTAGCAGGGTTGTATTTAGCAAAGGTGGTTTCCATGTAGGATGACAAGTGGCAAGTCAAAATTCTGACATTTGGCAAAGTAGGAGTTTGAAATGTGATGTTTCATTACATGAGCATGTGGGGCACACTTTTTAGGGTATGTGGCGTATTCTCCAAGAAAAGAAAGGCATTTGAGTGAGTTGGCACATGTCAAATGGCGTGAATTAGCGTAAATGAGTTAACTAAGGCTCAACTCCTCCTTTCTCTCACTTCACTTCCCCTATATTACCATGCGCATGTATGCATGTTTCCTTCCACATGTGCGCTTTTATCCTCACTCATGTGCACTTAGGCGTGTGAGTGAGTTGGCATATGTCAAATGGTGTGAATTAGCATAAATGAGTTAACTAAGGCTCAACTCCTCTTTTCTCTCACTTCACTTCCCCTATATTACCATGCGCATGTATTCATGTTTCCTTTCACATGTGCGCCTTTCTCCTCACTCATGCGCACTCGTCAACTCTCTCTCTTCTCCACACGTATGCCCTATCCTTCCATGCACACCTTCTCATCCCTTTACGCCTCCCATCTCCTTCATTCCTAGCGCATATGTCAATTAATGTGCCTCCCTCTCTCTCTTGTTTCCTTGTTAGCACAAGTTAACCTTCCCTCGCTACCACACATGTGCACCTTATCTCTTCTTCCACATGTGTGTCTCTTTCCCATGTTCATTACTTCTTCTCATGTGCCTTGGGTATTATTATTTCACACATGCGCATTACTCACTTATTATTACACATACACCTCCTATTTTTGCCTTGGGAAGTGCGCCCTCTTTTTTTTTTGTACTGGAGGAATCGACAACTTGGGCAGTTCTCGTACTCGCGTGACACAGGGTCGATTCCCATCTGCTTCCACTATAACCTCGAGGTGCGTTCACACAGCCCGCAAGCATGGGGCACGGGTAAATCGGGGTGAGAATCGAACTTGAGACCTCCTTTTTACATATTTCCTTCCATTTACACGACACTTGCTAGTCGGTCTACACCCTTGTGGGCTGTGCACCCTCTCTCTTATTTATTGAGGCTCCTCATAATTATGGGTCGATTTTTCTCTGAGCAGCAACAATGTGCTTTCTCTCTCACATTCTTTTCATTACTATAGCTTCTATTCTTTGATTAAAGATGTAATAACCCTCCCTTCTGGGTGGTATAAATTTGTCCACTGCTGCTATGATAAGGAGGATTTTCTGATTTAAGACTTTCGTCAAACACTTCAATGCAATACCTTTTTTCCCTTGAGATGACCTCTTCTTAACTGCTGGATTGTTTATTCTATTTGCTGTTATGTTTAGTGAGTTTTTAGTTCATGCAATATGACAAACAGTTTGCCAACAATTCCCCAAACCCACTGTAAAACCCTCTTTGTTGGCTACTGTTGCTTACTTCTGATTCAAGGGTTTTGTCAAACACTTCATAGACTCACCCCAAACCCAATAATAAACCATCCAACTGTTGTTGTTTTGTTATTTGTTTGTTGTTTGGTTTTTCTTCATGAAGTTTTCAATGGAAGGTTTAAGTTTTGATCCCAACTGAATGTTCATATTGCAAGCAAATATAGTACATCCAAATACCAAGGAAATACCACAACTACATCAATATAACAACAAGGAAAATACCATATAAAGATTTGATTTTTATTAAATATCTCTGACCTGTTACAATTGAGCAAGATTGGTGATATAGAACAACCCCCACAATAAGATTATGCTCAATCATTAACAACAACCAAAATGACAATAGAATGGAACCTTGTTGTAATGAAATCAGCCTCATGCAAGGAGATATTCGGCCTTGCAAAGAAGGAAACTCGACCAACAATGGATATTGGTTTCTATAGAAGAAGAAATCAGCCTCTTCCAAGAGGAAACTCGGCCAGGATACCAAATCAGCCTCCACAAAACCCTCAGACTGCAACAAAGAGTAAATCGACCTCCTCCAATGCCAACTTTTCTTGCACAAGAAATATATTATATCCACAAACCCCCAAACTACTGCCAAATGATGGATCTCTTCCTCCCAATAGGCCTGTAGAATGATCTTCATGCAACAATCTGATGTGCACAAGTACAATAGTAATAACACAACCCAAAACAAGAGATCTTGCCCAACTAGTATAGAAATTGGCCAACAATAAATAATGTCTATTCTAGTAATAAAACTAGCCCCCAAATAGTGATATTTCAACTCCCTTGCTGAAGTATTGTGCCCAACATAAAAAGAACTCGCCCAACAACTGAAATTGTTCATGCACAATGCATAACTTAGCACCCAAGACAAAAGTTCGACACAACAAGCAAGATAACTCGACCCTCTTAAGCAAATGAGCATCCATAAGCCCAAAATCACCCTAGTCAATGACTAAATCGCCCCTGAAGTATGGCTCTCTAAAAATATGGAAATCTTCTCCTCAAGTTGCCAACTCCTGAAGAAACTATGATCTCCAAGTGAATAACAAGTCTGAAGATATAATGGCTAGGGTGGATATCACACCACTGAAACCGAGCTTGGTCAGCTAGGGTGGATCTATCACCACCGAAATTGAACATAGGGTTTGTCACCAAAACCCTCAAAATCCTAAGCTCCAAGAGCTCTCCAAGTCAAATCAGAATAATCATCAACATAATGAGAGAATATGAGCCCCTAACTCTTTTTTATACCCTCTTTCACCTTTTTCCCCTCAAGTGACTTTTAATTCATCTTTAATATTTTCTCATAAAATCACTTTAATAATTTAATGAACCTTTTAACTCCAAAAAGTGATTAATTCTCCTTTGTGACTTCTTCGACCACTGAAAGTCAATTTTCATCATCCCATCCTGTAGATATTTTCGCCCCGATTCCAACGAGCTATTACACTAAGGTATTTCTCCAAGAAACAAGCTCCAAATAGTACCTTTAGTGTAATTAATTAAAAAATGCCCAATAATAACCTCGTTTTACAAGAATCGTCGGAATGCAACGAAACCAAGAAAAAGCTGTGCGGAAATGATCACGATGATGAGTAATGGTAAATAAACTAAGTTGGGCCCCATAAAACTCCCCCAAAGCTTCTGGGCTCACTGATGACCTAGTCTCACGCCTCTGACTTGGCTGACTCAAGCCTCCTTAAGTAACTCTAGCTGCATAATAAGGGAATCCTAAAATGAGGACATTATAGTCCTTCCTTCCCAAAGATTGCTTGTCCTCAAGCAATACTACCTCAACCATACGATCAACAAGCTGCACCAAACTGAAACTGAGAGTGATCCCTGGGTCCCAAACCAATCTGGAAGAAGTGAAGCACCCTTTGCTCAAAGCGTTGTCCTGCAAGGTACTAGCACGAGCGGCCTCCTGAATACTATCGGTAAGTAGAGCAATCAGATACTGCAAAATCTGGTCAACTCCTCAGAGAATTGCTCCTCTAGAAAACTATTCCCATGCACTCCAGTAGTAAACTCTTGAAAGTAGAACCGTCTCTCCTTTGTATCCGTCGTTGAATTGCTAAACAATTTAATCCGAAGGCCCCAAGCTAATCTCAAAAAAGACCCACCATGTTGACGCTGCACCACTTTGATCAAAATGGCCTGATCATCATGCTTAAACTGCGCTCTCCTCTCCTGGACCCCCATGCTTAGACTGCCCTCTCCTCTCTTGGACCCCCATGTTGAAATCTTTGAAAGGACTTGTTGACCACCTATTTCAACTAGGGGGTCAACTCCATGTACCATGAAGATATTTACCTGATGGTGCTACCAAGTTGAAGACTTGTTGGTTCTACAAGGCAGTTTTGGCCTTCAACATTTTGTTGTAATTGGAATTTCCGCTCTCCTGCGTGGGATAATAATGTAATGGGTCTACATGGATCATATTTTAGGTCAATTGCCTAGGAATTTATCATTAGAGGAGTCCCTTTCATTGAGTGTTTTTAATTTATTAATTTGGCCTAACCAGCGTTATTAATTTCCCTTGAGTTTTTCACTCCTACATAATTCTCCAAAGTGGTGAAAGACGTTCTAATGATCGAGCCCAGGGGGCAACTGAAGTCTAGGATTATTGTAAATGACCATGCTAGACATTTCCAGTGTTTCGCACAATTCCATTAAGTTTTGATAGGATTTTTTAAATAATTAAAATTCTTGCAAATTGGGGATTTTTAATTATTTTTGATGTAAAATGTAAAAAAATGGTCCTTGGGGTTTTTGTATAGGGGTATGAGTACTCAAATCAAATGGTTCATACACCCCTAAACCCTTGGACCAAGTCTTAGCTCATTTGAACAAGTTTTGCTAGGCCTTTGTCCATGAGGAGTCCAAATCGGTAAAAAATCAGCATGTAATTGGCTTAATTAAAATAGCCAAATTTTGTAAAAGTCACTAAAGTCACGAGAGAGAGTGGAAAAAGTGTCCCAAATGCTATTCCTAAGTTGGGAAAATGATTTCCAACTTAGAAAGACCCATTTTGCTTAGCCCACAACCCACATTGACCATCTCCTTAGAAGAGGGGCGCCCCCCTTTGCTCATTATATCATGAAAAAATAAAAATACTTCATGGGCCCCCCAAAAACTTTGGTAAACTTCCCCCACTCATCCCCACTTCACTTTTAATTGATGGGAAAGGGGGTTTCCCCCTTCCCAACTCACCCCTCAATCCTCACCCTCCTCTTTTGACCTAAAAGTGCACCCCCCTTGATGAGACCCTCTTCCAATAGATGGGTGCCACTTGGAGCCCATCCAAGTGGGCTTCTCCTATAAATTGGACCATCCCTTCCTCATTATCTCATCTATTCTCATAGCAAGTCTACTATACCAAAATTTCTCCTCTCCTCTCCTCTCCCTCTCTTTCTCATGCTCTCTCATGTGTAAATCTTGCTACAAGTATTTGTAGCAACATTTTGGTGGATAATAAAGGAAGCTTTGGAGAATCTATGGTGTGCATTGAGAGTCTTCTTGGTATCTCCATTGTATTTTTGTGAGGTGATATATTTCCATTTATTTTTTGTATTTTGCTTTCACTAGTTTCCACTTGGAGACTCAAACAAAGTATTTTGCTTGGGTGCTATTGGTAGTAGTATTGCTATTGATCTTGTGGTAGTTTCTTAATAAGTTTGGAAAGTATTTTGCAAGCTTCTTTGGATGCTCTCACCTCCTTGTTTCCTTGTGTAGCAAAGACAATCTTATTTTGGGAATAACTAAAGGATTGAAGGATTGGTTTTAGAGTGGAAAGCCAACTCTTTTCAATCATCCAAAGTTTCAAGATTTATCTAACTTTTTTTTCTTTTTTTCTTTCTCATTTTCACATATTGTTATGACATAGACTAGACACTAAACGTTTCAATATCATTCTCAAATTTTCTATTTAAATTTATGTATCATTGGGCTAACTCAACTTAACAAGTTTTATGATTTTGTGGCATGTTCTAGAAATTATCCATTGCTGATTTTTATGCAGATTTTCAACATCAAGGGAGAGTTGCCACTTGCTTCTAGCCCCAAAGGCCTTCAAAAGACATTCTAGACTTGGGATATCAAATCCCCTTCCTTCTCACTCTTCTAAGTCATTGTAAGCCAGCCTTGAGAGTCTCTTGGGTGTGCCTTCTTTCAAGTTTACATCGAAAATATGATATTGTAATAGATTGGATTTGCTTTCTTGTTTTTCATTTTTACACCCATCTTGGCCAAAAAGGTAGGCATTGTGCCTCCACCTGTGCCATTGTTGTGGGGTTTGCATTTTGTTTTCAAGTCATTTTTCATTTTTTTTATAATACCCAACTTGGTCAAAAGGTAGGCATTGTGCCTCCACATGTGCCATTGTTGTGGGGTTGTTATTTCATTCATTTTCTAAAGCAAACTAATAAAACATTTCAATTCATTTATTTTGCCCCACCTTGCAAGAGATTGGCATAAGCCACTCTTGCAATAACGAAAGGCTAGTATAATTCTAAAATCATTGCTAAAGTAATTTTTTTGTTCTCCATTTTTGCCTCATATTCTCTCCCCTTGCCACTTGTGGGATCCTGAGTGACAAGAAAGGGAAAAGGTTGGAGGTTTTGTAATTAGGCATCCAACCACTTATTGTTTTAACCATAAAAAAGAAGGTTTATGGAAGATACTTGGGGTGCTAGGTCAAGGATGATTTCACGACACTAGGTGTCCCCCAGGTTGAGTACCTTTCTCTTTGGATTTGACCTGTGGAACTAGGGTAAGGCCTTTTTTGTCTTACATATTGAGCATCCAACACTTCTAGGATTCAATTTATCACACTTAGTCCCCCTAATCAAAGAGAGACCTAAAATCTACTAAAATTAAGCTACACCCCACTATTTTCACCAATGCTATATATGTCGTGTAGGGGAAAGTGTCGGCGAGGGTCCGGAATGTAACTTCTCGGCGACATCGGTAGAAAATGTCGCAAGACCTCAAAAAAATACAAAAACACTCATTGTTTTCAAATTTTTATACTTGGAAAGCAACAACAACATCAAATGAACACTTTGCTACATAAATATGAAAATACAACCAATAAATAAGATGCATAAGATGTCAAGTGGTCGCATATCGTTACTAAACTGAAAATTCTGAAACATGTTCTTGATAGGATGATAGTAGATACAAAATCACATCAAATGATCAAAATAAATGTATCTCATGAGATGAATCATCATGAGGCATCTAGATACTGAATAGTACCTGATAAATTTTTGTGATAAAATGAGAAATGATAGATCATAGGAATCCAAAATTCAAATCATTGATTCCCTTTTTGTCATGTTGCTACTGCTCTAGCCCTTTTGGGTAAAGGGCACCAATTTCCCTCTGGAAGCAGTAGGTGGTGGTGGAAGTACTCTAGATGAGCTTGGAGTGGGAGCTCCATTTGCTCAGTCTCGCCGGGTGGTTGTAAGTGATGGGGACGAGGTGGGAGGAAAGTGTGTTGCCTCCTAGTCCCAAAGGACCCAAGTCCAACTCCAGGTATAGAAAAGCTCTCTGTGTAGGTGGTGGTGGCATTGGATCCTTTGGAAGTCCAATCTCCTCCTCGACCTCTGTATCCCACTTTGGAAGTGGAACATCGTCCTCCTCCTCCTCATTTGCCCCCTCCTCCCTCAAAATCTGCATGCTCCTCCAGCCACTCGGGGGCCTCCTCCATCAAGCTCCTGAATCTCCACCCACCACCAGTCAGTGGAGGGTGGTGTCAATGTTATCCAATGTAATGGAGTCTCTGTCAGGTTCTTTGCAAAGTTGCTTCACCCACAACCTTAGATTGTAGTAGACATATACCAACAAGTCATTAAAAGTGGGTACCTAACACTGTATGAACATTGAGAGCTATAGTTAGTGATGGTAAATAAATGGTAAATACTAGATTAGCAAAATTAAAATTAAAATGAAATATAAGTTTAAACAATTTAAATTTTGATTGTTGCATTTTAACATTTCTAACACATTTAAGCTTCTTGAGGTGTATCTTTTCAAAGACACTCCAATTATGCTCACAACTAGAAAGCGCAAGTTTGACTAAGCACTCAAAAGACAAGTTTTGCAGCTCTGGGAGCTTTCCACCATAGATGTTTCCACGAGACATCTACAATGAATAAAATGAAGGAAGATAGCGAATTATATTTCAGATTTCCATCAAACAATAAATGTCATATATAATATATAAAAAAAAAAAAAGTTTGGGGAATTGAAGCTTACGGCTCCTTGTGAATATATCTGGACCTTATCATGGCCAACATCTTGGATGCCATCCTATATATCTCATTATGTATAGAAATCTACGGCGTTCAGTTGGAGTTAACACCATCCTCTGAACACACCTTGGAGGAAAATCAATGACCTCACCAATCAAAATTAAATCCATAAGCATAAACAAATGCAGGGTTGAGGTAGAGACATGCTGCATGAATGGGACGATGGAAGTGTTATTCCATTTCTCATTAATCACACCCCATATCTGAGCTTTTTTGGTGAGTCCTTCCTCCCCTTGTTCTCATAGTACCAGTAGATAGCTCCTTGGCCCTATCCATGGCCCTATCCATGGCCTCATGCATTAGCCATTGCGGGCTTCTTACCATCAATAATCGAGAAGAACCTTTACCAAAGGTTCACTATTAATTACATACCTCCCCTACTCACTCCAGAATGTCGGTCATGTTCCACAAGTTGGGCTGGCTTGCCCATCTTGTTTGGTGCTATAGACACAAGCAACCCACTCATTAGAAAGAAACATTCTTTGTAAAGTCCAACATGCACTTTTGAGGTAGAGGAGTAATGAAGTTGGTGGCAAAATGTGTGATTGCGGGGGCCGCACCAATATACATTCCCTATGAATTATGCGATGAGTGAAAGAACATATAATATGATTATATATATATCTTGTCACACTCCAAGCTGAATCAATGATTTCCTTGATCCAAGGAAGTTTTCCCATGTCCTCTAGCATCAAATCAATGCAATGGGTGACACAAAGACTCCATTGTACAAGGATGGATACCTCTGCGTAAGCATCCTCCCAACAACAACATAATTAGCAACATTGTCGGTGATGACTTGGACAACATCGCATCAGGCCTATTTCTCGGATAAATCCATCCAACAACTCACATGATAATTGTGTATCTTTTGTATATGCACTTGCATCAACACTTTTGATAAACATTGTCCTTTTGGGACAATTAACCAAGTTTAGAATTGATCTGCCCTCCCATCAGTCCACCATCCGACATCACGGTGCATTTGATGGTCTTCCATGTTTACTTGAGCTGAGCTAATCTTTTTTGTGCAGTCGGCCTTTTCCCTTTGGAGGAGACGCCCTCTCAAATCTTGATAGGAAGGGCCTCTATACCACACAGACGAGCCAACAATTGCAGTAAATTCAAACATGGGATGGTGGAAGGGGTTATTGCCAATGTTAAAAGGTATTTCACTCCAAAGAAAACATTTGTCCACAAGCTTGTCGACCTCCTCTGTCTCTTTTTTAATCAATGACCGAATAGAAGGTTGCCGCCCAGGTGTTAACCTCATCTTATTTTGTGATGAGGTTGATGAGGGGGGTTGTAGAAGTTGAGGGCCCTGTGGTTGATGAGTGGGATTGTGGTACTGGTCGCCCCTCAGAGGAACTTGTTCTAGTGTTTATATTTGCAAGTTCAAGTTTTTTTTTTTGCAAGACTTGGTCGCATCCCTCTTATTAACCATATCAATGAGTGATTGGTTTATAATACACATAATTTCCGCGGTACTGTTTGAACAAGGATCCACATTAAACCGAGGGATTTTGACAAGGTGGTATTTCAAGAGGCTAATTCCTGCAAAAATCCTTTTTCTGCAAAGATTGCATGTCAATACTTATCTATTGGGAAGTTACCTTTGGTGTACTATACACCCACATTGGATCCAATGGCTTCGCCATTTTCTTTAGATGAAAATATTAAACCTATGGCACAAAAAAAACCAAGATAAACACCAATGCCTTCTGCATTTTCTTTAGATGAAAATATTAAACCTATGGCACAAAAAAAACCAAGATAAACACACAATAATGCAAAGGTTAAATAATAAGAGATAGATGAATTAGAATGATTGAATCTTCCATTCAAAAACAAGAAGAAGAGGCACATTGCAAACCCTAGCCTAACTCTAAAAATTAAAAAAACAAAGTTCAAATCTTCAAGTTCAAACTTCAAACAAATAAAAGAAAAACGTTTTTGATCATACATGGAAATCTTGATCTCTCCGCTGGCGCTAATGGAAGCAAGATCCTTGGCTTTCTCCTCCTTGGATAGATGCACAATGGCTTTCCTCACACCTCTCTAGCTCTCTCACACTTCACAAATGAAATAATGACCAAAAAAAGGCACCTGTGACCTCTAAAACCCCACTCGCGCGCACTTTATCCGCAAAAAACCTCAGCAGGCCGGCATATTGTATCGACCCGTGACACATTGGAAAAATGTCAGGAGTTAATGAAAGTGTCATGACACTTTCAAAGTTTCGGATATGTTGCGAAATTTTCGAGGGAAAGTTTCGGCCAGGGGAAAATGTCGGCGACATATCCGATATTTCGGCAATATATTCAACAATGATTTTCACAACACTTGCAATATCATTTTCAAAGCAATTTATCTCATAACATAGCATCTCAAGTTCACTTTTCAAGCAATCTCAAAGTTGTGTGATTTAATTTTCAATCAAGTCACTCTCAAGCAACTCACTTTTCAAGCAACATCTTTCATTGTGGATATCTCATGTTCATTGGTATAAAATCTGAGTCTTCTTTTGTATAATTGTAAGATCATCTAATTGGTTATTCTTTTTCATCATAAATTTCACCTTTGACATGCTTCAATTATTTCATCTATAAATTGATGTGGTTTGAATGTTTCATTATCTAATTATTCATTATTTCCTTTGTATGTTTGTGTAATAATCTAACTTGTCATTTTCATTGTAAGCTATCTTGCCATATTCAATTTGTAATTATATCAAGTATAAAGTAATTCCTTGTATCCTCTAGGATTGTTTTTGTATAAGTTGTACTTAATTCTTTTGTTGTATAATCTAATTGACCCCTTGCTCAACCCTTAGGCACTAGTCTTAGTTGACCTCAGGGAAAGGTTTGATTCTCATTAAAAGATTTGCATTTGCATTGTTGCTTGCCATATAGGCTAGCTTCCCCTTACCTTTAACAAGCTAAAATTAACTCCTAGAATTTATTTAAGAATTCACATAGTAACTAGGGTCTACTCCCCTTTAGCTTCCCTAGGAGTAAGCCTAGATGGAAGAAGTTCAAGTGGAGGTGGCAATGGGCTTGAACTTAGGCATTGTGCCTCCAAAGACACACTAAGTGGATTGGACTTAGTCCACGTTAGCAAGTGTGTATAAGGATGGTAACAGGACTAAACTCACTATCCTGGATCATGGCTCGCCAAGGCATCTCAATGAAATCGAAGCCTGTCAATCCACAACTATCCTTGTTCTTAGGTATCGTGAGGGGAAAGAAAAAATCCACAACTCCTCTCACGACATTCCCACAATGACACAAATCAATCACTGGCTCAACTCTGTTGGTCATCAACCTCATCCGAGACAATCCATCACTCGGATGAATGCCAGGATCCCACCTTCACATTGGAAGTCCACCACTCTCAATGCCTGTCGATTGCTGTTGTGCCCCACCAATAACCATCAGAGTCCAAATGAGCCAAATCTCGGATGTGCAATCCCTGTAGCAGATAATGCCACCCACTACTTTGCTAGCTACAATCTCTATGAACCAATCCAAATAAGTCTGGATCTCATCTTGTGCACTCAATGTATTGATCACAGAGTCCAAATGGATGAGCTCTGTCATGGCCACAATGCCTCCTATCTCATCCCACTGGCTCTAGTAATCCTCTCCTGTCCTACTGTATACAATGAGGGCATCAAATAACAACAACAAGTACCTCTGCCACTGCATGAAGGACTGGAAGGTGACTAGTGCGTTGGTCAACCCCAAAGGCATGATCAAGAACTCATGATGATACCTGAGAACAAACCTGTGAGTATCCTGCTCCCTGACTCAAGCCCGATGATATCTCAGATGAAAATCAATCATCGAGTGATACACTTCTCGGTGAGGCTCACCTATCCACTCACCGATCCTAGTTAACCTTAACCCAGTGGTATACTCAATGACTCTGTTAGGAGGTCTCCCGAGAGGAAACTCTCCAAAACTCTGTTGTGCACCACCATGTGCCAATGTATAATCCTGTATACTGTGACATACTCCCGTGTTGCCCTATAGCGTCCAGTGCCATGTATGTGCTAATGAATCCAACACTCTACCAATGATGACTAAACCTGTACCACAAAGTGTTTCCATTTCCATCATGTACCTGTCTACTCGATCCATGGACGCATATGCTTCCTCGCGGGCTGGTCCACCAGGAAGGTGCTCAACCATCTCCTTTGTAGCTAAACATTGACCTTCTAATGAGCTCTCCAAAAGAAAGGGCTCTTGACCTGAGAACAGAACTGTGAGTACCCTGCTCCCTCGCCCAAGCCCGATGATTTCTCAGATGAAAATTAGTCATCGAGGGATACACTGCTCGCTGAGGCTCAACCATTCACTCACCGATCCTAGGTAACCTCAACCCAATGGTATACTCAATGACTTTGTCAGGAGGTCTCCCCGGAGGAAACTCTCCAAAACTCTGTTGTGCACCACCATGTGCCAATGTATAATCCCGTATACTGTGACATACTCTTGTGTTCCCCTGTATCGTCCAGTGCCCTGTATGTGCTATTGAATGCAACACTCTATCGATGATTACCAAACCTGTACCACAGAGTGTGTCAATGTCCATCATGTACCTGTCTTCCCGATCCATGCACGCGTATGCTTCCTTGCGGGCTGGTCCACAAGGAAGGTGCTCAATCATCTCCTTCGTAGCTAAACTTTGACCCTCTAACAAGCTCTCCAAATAAAGGGCTCTTGACCCCCACAATGTCAAATTAGAGTGCAATCCAAACTCTCCTCGACTACCTGCAACTCAGAATGCTCCTTGTCCGGACTCATCATAAGAGGCTCCTCCCTCACATCATGCGTGACACTCACGTCCTCTTGTGTCATGACCGCCAAAGATGATGGAGTCCCTGCTGTAAGTGGTGAAGAGAGTGCCACGCTCAACTGATAATGTAGCTCCTCAACCTCTCTTTCCTTGTCCTCAACAAACTTGAGAACAAGGTCCCTATCCATAAACAACTACAAGTAGTCTGACTTCGGCTGCTCTAGTGCATCGTTGATGAGGCGCAACTGAGCACTAGTGACTGCACTTGCCACTCCACTGTGTCTCTCCTCCATCTGAGCTTTCCACATAAGAGCCTCAATGAATTGATGAGCTCCATCGATCCTGGTCATTACTTGTGTGATTTGATCCTCAGTCACCAACAAGCGATCCTCTAGATCACACAACGCTAGAAGCCTTTGTCCAATCGCATACAAATGGTCTGAGTTGTCATTTGTAAGAATGTTCACCTCATCAACATCACCCAATGCACTAGGTGATACCATGCTACGATGGGACTCATGCGTGACATCATTCTCCATGAATTGTTCCTGGACAAAAGGATCCATGTCCCCCGACGGTCTCTCAAACACCCATCCTCCGTCATATTTGGGTAGCATCATGTCCTCATCATCATAGGAATCATAAACAGGGTATGGTGTTGAATGATCATCATAGTTAGGTGCTAACACACCCTCATCATCATAAACATCCTCAACATAGGTGCCCTCAATCTGTCCAACATGGGTGCTGGTGTCATGGTCCTCGAAGTCATAATAAGCGGGACAAGATGTTGCCCCCTCATCATCAGTACTAGCGACATATCCTGCCAACATTCTAGTGTCGATGGCCTCATCATAGACCATTGCTTGGTCCTCCTCTACGCACACCTCCTCATCATGGCTAGTTGCATGCTCCTCCACGTGGATATGTGCTTCTGCCTCCAACAACTCCACCTGTTCATTCTGCTCACCTCTTGTCCACTTCTTCTCTAAACTTTTCAAGAGTTCCTTGTTCCAATCTCTATCCTCAAATTTAATGGTGCAATAGGCCTCTAGTGACATGGCAGCTTGGAATTCCTCACCCAATGCTTGATATTCCCTGCAATAAGTGATGAGTTCAATATCCTTTCTAAATTGCTCTGAGCTTGCTGCTAGATCCATCCTACTTGATTGAAGAAGTTGCAATATTTTGGCCATGAGTTTTTGTTTAGACTTCATTTTTTTTCTTTCCCGCGAATGTTGCCCTTGCTATCAGTCCACTGCTGCTGATATTTGTCCACTAGATACCCCACAAGCTGGCAAGATCACCAGCTCTGATACCACTTTAATAACCCTCCCTTGTGGCTGGTATAAAATTGTCCACTGCTGCTATGATAAGGAGGATTTTCTGATTTAAGACTTTCGTCAAACACTTCAATGCAATACCTTTTTTCCCTTGAAATGACCTCTTCTTAACTGCTGGACTGTTTATTATTTGTTGTTATGTTTAGTGAGTTTTTAGTTCATGCATTATGACAAACAGTTTGCCAACAATTCCCCAAACCCACTGTAAAACCCTCTTTGTTGGCTGCTGTTGCTTATTTCTGATTCAAGGGTTTTGTCAAACACTTCATAGACTCACCCCAAACCCACTAATAAAACTGCTGTGGGTTTGGGGTGAGTCTATGAAGAAATCAGCCTCTTCCAAGAGGAAACTCATCCAGCATACCAAATCAACCTCCACAAAACCCTCAGACTGCAACAAAGAGTAAATCGACCTCCTCCAATGCCAACTTTCCACAAAACCCCAAACTGCTGCCAAGTGATGGATCTCTTCCTCCCAATAGGCCTGTAGAATGATCTTCATGCAACAATCTGATGTGCACTGGTACAGCAATAATAACACAACCCAAAACAAGAGATCTCGCCTAGCTAGTATAGAAATCGACCAGTAATAAATAAGGTCTGTTATGGTAATAAAACTCGCCCCCAAACAATGATATTTCAACTCCCTTGCTGAAGTATTGTGCTCATCATACAAAGAACTTGCCCAAAAACTGAAATCGTTCACTTACAATGCATAACTCAACACCCAAGACAAAAGTTCGACCCAACAAGCAAGATAACTCGGCCCTTTTAAGCAAATGAGCAGCCACAAGCCCAAAATCACCCTATTCAATGAATAAATCGCCCCTGAAGAATGGGTCTCTGAAAATATGGAAATCTCCTGAAGATGCCAATTGCTGAAGAAACTATGATCTCCGAGTGAATACCAAGTCTGAAGATAGAATGGATAGGGTGGATATCTCATCACCGAAACCAAGCTTGGCCAGCTAGGGTGGATCACCACTGAAACTGAACCTAGGAATTGTCACCAAAACCCTCAAAATCCTAAGCTCCAAGAGCTCTCCAAGTCAAATTAAAATAATCGTCAACATAATGAGAGAATATGAGCCCATGTCTCTGTTTTATATCCTCTTTCACCTTTTTCCCCTCCAGTGACTTTTAATTCATTTATAATATTTTCTCATAAAATCACTTTCATAATTTAATGAACCTTTTTACTCCAAAAAGTGATTAATTCACTTTTATGATTTCTTCGATCACTGAAAGTCACTTTTCATCATCCCATCTTGTAGATATTTTCGCCTCGGTTCCAACGAGCTATTACGCTAAGGTATTTCTCCAAGAAACAAGCTCCAAATAGTACCTTTAGTGTAATTAATTAAAATATGCGCAATAATAACTCCGTTTTACAGGAATCGTCGGAATGCAACAGAACCAAGAACAAGCTGTGAAGAAATGATCCTGATGATGAATAATGGTAAATAAACTAAGTTTTGGGCTCCATAAAACTCCCCCAGACTTTCTAGGCTCACTGATGACCTAGTCTCACCCCTCTGACCTGGTTGACTCAAGCCTCTTGAAGTAACTCTAGCCACATAATAAGGGAATCCAAAAATGGGGACATTACAAAAAAACAATACTTTGGTCGGTTATGTAATTGTATTTGGTGGTGCAAACAACCCCTTGGCAAGAGCAATAACAAAGTTTTGGTGTGTTGGTATCAAGTTGTCGAATCATATCGATATCATACTGAGTTTTATGCATTGATTAGTTGTCTTAGCATATTGTTTTGGTGTTTTCAGCCTGATAATATTACATCTTTCTTTTCTTTCCTTCCATCAAAGTCCACTTGCTACAAGTTTTTTCATCCAATTTAAATTTATATACTGTTACTTACCCTTCGGTGGCCTAAACACTATCCGAAGACAAACTTTCTTGTGGCTGTTTTTTGGCATTTAATTGCAGGTTTTACAGGTTTATGACAGCAAGAAAGCATTTAGGGACACCCCCCTGAAGTTGGCATGCACCAGCCCAAATGGAGAGGAGGTTTGCCGGTGACACTTAGGGAATTCTCGCTTAGAATTAGCCACTTTTTCATTGTTAATTTTATTGTATTTCAGATCTGATTTAGGTGCTAAAAAGTGTGATAACATACGGTCACCACTGTCACCTTAGTAACCTATCCTCGTCGCTTTAGGTTGGCTCTCCTCCGACTTAAGGGGATTATCCCTAGTAGGATTACTAATGCCAAGCAATGAGGCACAAGGTGAAGTTAATAGTAGCCTTAGTAAAACAAGGTTTTGGGTTTTTTTTGGGTTTTAAAATAGGTGATGAAAGGAAATAGAGATAATTGTCAAATCTAACAAGGGTAAGGGAGTCAAGGTGAATCAAATGGCTTATGAGATCAAGAAGAAACCCTCTTAGAGTTGGTTTATTTTTTTCAAGGATTAGGGTTGAGAGATTAGAACCAAAAGGAAGAGTAATCCTTCACCCAATCATGACTAACAATGAAAATCATGGTTCAACAAGAAGGGATCCTCACCAGAATAACCTTCACCAACAAGATCAACTATGACTTGATAAATTTACTTTATACTTGTTTCTATGGATCCAATGGAAAAACAAAGCAAAGCACCAAATAATCACCAATTCGACAAAGGAAGAATGAATGAATTACCCTAGAATGTCTTCCTTCCAAGTGGTAGATTTTACCCTTCAAATGGATCAATCTAGTTAGCTTGTAGATGTAATGTCCCCATTTTTGGATTCCCTTACTCTGTAATTGTAGATGACCTTGTGGGTTTATGTCAGCCTGACCAGAGGGGTAATTTGAGGTTAACAGTGAGCTTGGGCGGTTTGGAGGAGTTATATGATACTTTCAGAGGTCCGCTTATCATCTTTCATCATCAGGATCATTCCTGCGCAATGAGATTTCAATTTTGTTGCATTTTGTCTGTTCCCGTAATTTGGGAGTATTAATGGGCATTATTTAATGGATCACACTAAGGTTGTCATTTTAATAATTTATCTAAGAGGGGTACCTTGGTGTGATAGCTTGTTGGGACCGAGATGAAGAGCTTTAAATGGTGGAAAGGATAAATAGTGACTTTTAGTGCCCAAAAATGCTTTAAAGTCAATTAAATCACTTTTTGGAGTAAAAAGGTTAATAAATTAATAAAGTGATTTTACTAAAGTTAAATTAAAAAGTTACTGTTATCCCTAAAGTTTGCACTAGACTGCTATAGGGAAAAGCTAGGGCATTGTTATCACGCAATTTGTACTTGCCCAAAAACCAAAGGCAAGTGAACAATAAATTGGCGTAACAGGAGGTTATCCTATCAGTGTCACCTAAATAAGACACCTCTTTCTCTTTAGGGGTAGTAGCCTAGGGGAGACGTCCCCAGTGACCTGGGGGTTTGAGAAGGCAAAGATAATAGTATCAAGAAAGCTCTTCCCCTCTCACAAGTCACACTTGTTATTGCTGCTACTGTTATTGGTTACAATAGACTTTTCTTTTGATTTCTTTTCTGATAGCTCCAGTAACAAACTCACAAGTAGTTGGAAGATCACTGATCACATTGAAAAGTCATTCCTATCATTCTTGTCCAACCCAAGTCTTGTACCAGAGTAGAGTGAACCAACAAGAAGCCATGCATCACTATGAATGGTAACTAAAGATAGCCAATCTCTTCCGTTGTAATACATCCTTTGCAAAGTTAATTCCAGAGAAAATGAATTTGTCAATCCACGTAAAGTACGATAAACCAATGTTACATTTATCATTATCGGTAATTTATCATCGGGGGTCCAAAATTGAAATTATCAACAATATCGGGGAGAATATCGAAAATTATTAGGAAACTTGAAAAATTACAAAAATAATATTTTTTTTTCCAATTTTTTAAACTTATAAAGAAACATCAACATCAAACAAACACATTGTTACATAAATATGAAAGCAAAACTTATATATAAGATGTCAAATGATTAAGCTTAAAGATTGAACATCGATACTTAAATATGATATTTGTCTTGAGTCACAAGTCCTAACAGGATAATACAAAATCACATCCTAACAAAAATAAATGATCTTATGAGATGAATCATGGCAATGAAAATAACGAATTTCCCCTTGTTTGCTTGATGGAAAATAGTCACAGTTTCCTTAAAGCTCAAATGACTTGGTTTACTAAAAAATACATAAAATATTTAAATTTTAATGAAAAATTCATATTTTAAAGATTCCAAACCATGATTCCAAAAAATTATTGAAATTTCGAAAGAAAGCATTATGAATAAATGAGCAAGATCATTTAAATGACAAACATAAATGACAAGAAATGATCCACCATTGCTTGTATTGTGATACTCATCATTAGGATCCTTTGCCTCTTGTCTAACCTTTGTCTCTACCTTGATCCTCTAGAGACATCAGTCAACACCACCCTATTTTGATGAAACCGCCCAATCCAAGACTTATAATATGGTAGAAAAAGCTTAACATGCTTAATCAATAATTTAGGTTTGAGTGAAGGGTRCATTTTTGCTATGGCCATGACAAAAGAGTTCAACAATCAATACCACCAACATCAAGGTACATAWAGGGCTTGGTGCTCTTGATTAAATGTCAATCTCATGCCCTCATACGTGATAGAATCTAATGAAAATGTTGCAATCCTACCRATCCTGAAACGKTGAAAACTCTTGAGTCTGTTGAACTTTGAAAGGGATATGAAATTCTACTTTCTCCATATGAAGTTCATTGATGTTGGAATYACTCTCAAACATCCTGAAACAATTAATGGTAATGTTAAAAATTTAAGTAAAAGGATAAAAAKGAGACAAAGGAAATGRSAACTTTTACTTTATGAATTTAACATTACCATTAGTTGCCACCATTTTTGGTCAAACTATGTGAGGCAAAACTTACTTTTGCAAAATGAGGGTTAAAAGACCAAGAGTATGGTTAATAAGGTGATATTGATGCAGGCATGGTGACAATTTCCAATTTATTGCGATAATCACCTAATTTTTCGTGATAAATTCAAATTATCGAAATTATYRCGATTATTTCAGGTGATATTATCRTCGAGGTTGGTTTTGGCAATATTATCACGATAATTTTGATAATATCACGATAAGTGTAACACTGCGATAAACATATGGAACAACATCATCCTAGTGCTATGATAATGTACTCCAACTGTGGTTGATTTAGTGAGTGAATGAATTGCAGTTGGTGTTGAGATGCTTGATTTCTTGGTTTTCCTTGATTGGAAGAATGGAATAATAAAGTAAATTCAACACCACACCATGATTGGTGACTTTATCCATCTTCAAGTTAGTTAGTTAATTAATGTCTAATGGCAATGCACCATTGACTTGGTTAGTAGAGATAATGTGTGCCCTTTGTTGGTCGACTCCTCCCTTTGTTTCAATGCTATCTTCAACTTCTCTTTCATCTCCAATCAATTACACCATTGATGGAGGCTGTGATGATGAAAGTTGAAACTGCATCTTGGAGGAGACCTTGACTTGGATGGGGTGTCTGACAATTTAAATTCATTTAAATCCAACTTCCTTTTTCCTCTACTTCCTCATTGTGAACAAAACCTTTAATAAAGAATTGCATAGAAATAACATTTTGTTGAGGCACTTTGTCAAACATTTCACATGCTATCTCCATAATTGACATACCCAACAATCACAACATTCTTTAAACACATTTCTTACTGACATCCATCAAAAAATTGGTTTGCAAAGTCCAAACATCTTCTAATTAAATGAGTTTGGGATTGAGTTGCTTGAACTCCATAGTTGGTACACGATCCCCAAAATCTTCAATAACATGATTTAATCATGCATATATCTATCCCAGTTAATTTGGGATTATATCACGTGACAACCATGTGGGTACACGATCCCCAATATATTCAATAACATGATTTAATCATGCATATATCTATCCTAGTTAATTTATGATTATATAATGTGACAACCATTAAATTAATTACTACAGGGTATATTGGGAAAATAATACTTATCTTACCATCGGATCTTCCTTATTTCTTGATTTTCCTTCTAATATACAACATTGTAGTTCTTGGAATGAGCGTCTTAATTCATCACTTTTAAGATAGATTCATTATTGTTCTTCGCAACAACAGATACTGTTCTTGAGACCACATAATTACGTTGCGAGGCATTTCCCTCCTCTTAGCACTATGTTTGATCGGAACAGGTAGGTCATCCTCGACTGTCCAATTCTGTTAGATGACCATTAGTGCACTTTTGTGTTGAATTATTGTAACTTCGAAGAATATTCTACTTATATTTGAGTCAATATTATATATATCAAGTCCCCTTTTGTGGATTGATCAAGTCGGGTCTTGTAATGATCCCAAGCCAATTTTTTCGCTTGTAATCACTAACTACCACTGATTTGTTGATGTGCATGTGTTTATTGAGTTATCCAGTTATTAAGTGCATTCATACAAGATTCATCCAACCCATGAAGATCACAATACATTCAAGATATAGAAGCACAAGCAAAGATCTGACCTTTTATTATGAGCAATATGGAACCAATACAATAGATAGCCGATCTGGAACAATCCTCAGATGGCCGGATAGACAATAGATATGAGCTGCTACAAAATGCTCTGTCGATACAAAATAAGCCTCCAAAGGCTGAATAAGAAATGAAGATCAATACAAACAAATCTGATTGCCAAACCCTCTAGCTGAAGAATGCCACGCTCCAATAGAAGACTGAAACCCTCAAGAAATCGATCCCACTGAAGGAAGACCCCAAATGAGTCCAAACTCGGCAAGATGATAGATCAGGGTGATGGGATCACCCTCCTGAAATCTCAAGTTGAACGTCCAAGGCAAACTCCTCCAAACTCTGAATCTTCTGCTGAAGCTGCGCCCTCCTTGATGCCTGGAACCCTAGGTGATTCGACCCTGATGAGAAAAGCCTCCAAATGCCCTGAGACTCCCCAGGAATGTAGATCGAGCTATGAGAACCTTGTAGGAGAAGTTTCAGACTGAGATTCCAGGTGTAGCCTTCTAGATCTGAGATTTACTGAATCATAGGATGTCCCCTTTGCCTCCAAGATATCCCACTCTAAAGCTAAATATCTGATGGTGATAACTCTCCAGAAAAACCCTCAAAATGACGGTAGTGCCCCTGCAAATAAAACCCAAGTGTCGGAATGGCCACAGGCTCTCCTGATAAGCTGGATCGAACCCTCCTCTAGATGATGGTGCGCC